>BQKZ01000223.1:40877-51296 GCA_036244855.1 Temnopleurus reevesii | reverse complement strand
GAGAAGAGAAAGAGGGGGGGGGGGGTGGAGAGACTACATGTAGTAATACCGCAATTCAAAATTGATATGCATGCAATGTATCATTGTAATACTAATGATCATGAATGCAAAGTCTCATAGTTAAGAATACGGCTAGACGTTAAGTTTACTGTAAGATCAAATTTGATATAATTAAACTATGATTTTATAAATCTTATGTAATGCAGAGCGTGTTGAGAAAAAAAATGGTTTAACACTGTGACAAAGTAAACAACGTCACTCAAGCATTACCAATAGCTATAGAAACACACAAACTGAATATCATCCCCTTTTATTCCGAAGAGAGTTGTCAAACATGCATCGCACAATAGCTAGAGAGATATGTGAAATTATTGTGGGTTTAATGAAACAAGCATGAAATTTGGCACACGTGTTGATTATGTATATTTGATAAATTTTAGAAGTGAGGGCATCTCTGTATCTGCCTGTAACAAAAATGGCGGCCATTTTCAAAATGGCTGCCATCCCAAAATTTCAAATTCAGTTATAGGCTATAGCGGCCATTTTGAAAGAAATTGTGAACATTTAGGTTTAAAAAGTTAACCCTGCAGTCATAAATGTTAGTGCATATACCCATTCTTGTTGTGTACCATGAATGAAATGAAAATTCATTTGTAAATTCGATACAAACTTACAATGTTACTAATGTTCATGTTGATGATGTCAGCCATTTTGAAAATGGCCGCCATTTTCGTTACAGGCCGATACAGAGATGCCCTCACTTTTAAAAATCATCCTATGGGCATACTAAACATGTGTGCCAAATTTCATGCTTGTTTCACAAATCCCACAATTCGGTCAAATTTTGTCACATATCTCTCTAGCTACAATGAACATGGAAGCTACTTTATTTTGTGGTCATGTAGGTATTGTAACGGTCCCTTCTGCTCGTAATAAACGCTTTTATATGTCAGATGATAGTGAAGGATGATCGGCAAAAGGCATACCCCCTCCCCCCCCCCCCCTTCCCTAGAGCCGTTTGCTTAAGAACCGATAGGTGTAATGATACTGAAAATAGTAACAACAATAATAATGATAATAATAAAAAAAATCATTTATATAGCGCTTTAGTACAAAGGGTTTCTAATCGCTCTGTGCATTATTACCCTGCTATAGCATGGCTACCATTCGGCGCTCACTCAATTTAAGGAATTTCTTCCTACCGGTACCCATTTACATCACCTAGATTAAGTGCAGCGCAATGTGGATACATTTCTTGATGAAGGAAATTAACATGGGATTCGAACCTACGACACTCTGGTTAAAAGGCGAGAGTCAGAATCACTACATCATAGCTGGTTTTCAACAAGGAGAGACCAGTGTTCATCACTTTGAGCAGGGGTGACAAAATGACTGGGACAAAGCAAAGAAACGAACTTTACTCAAGCCTTAATATATAGCATTTAAACACGCCATCTCTCTAGTCACCTATTCAGAGGCGCGAGACAAATTATCTAATATTATTACCCGGCCATTATAATAGCATAGCTGCCAAGTAGGCGCTTCTGCATTTAGAAGAATAAATTCCTGCCGGTACCCATTCACCTCACCTGGGTTGAGTGCAGCACATTATGGGTAAATTTCTTGCTGAAGGAAATTAACGCCCTGGGAGAGATTCGAACCACCGACCCTCTAGTTAAGAGGCGAGAGTCCGAACCACTTCAAAATAGCTTCATGAAAACAAGAGAAAGAAGCTTCCACGTTTATTCACGGCCAGGTGTTCAACATTTCTCTGCAAAACAAGAGGGGATGCAATCTCTTTTGCATGCATCTAGGTATCATTAATGATTGAATGGAAGTCGTATGCTCATAGTACATTTTAATATCAATCGGGCACAATAATGAACAAAATCAATTCTTGTGGTAATGTACGTGTGAATAAGTTTTACATGACTGACAATGAAATATTAACTGAATAATATCAGCAGGCGATTTTTTTATATTATCTTTAAATACTAGCATATTTTATGAATGGGGTCTCATTGAGAAGACAGAGAAAGAGAATGAAAAATGACGCAGACACCACATGATATATCAGAAAGACGTGAAGAGAATGTATTAATCAGACATCTAGCTTTCTTTTACATACTGCGTGGAATCGCATCGCATGAATATAATTATCAACTCATATTCATATAGAATTTGCTTGATTAAGCTCAAAAGGCAAAGTTTGAAATGCTCAAAATATCAAAAAATCGTAATGATGACTAATGCATTTAAATAATTGCAATTAAAGGATGATAACATCTGGTGTTATAATTTTTAAATTGCAAATATGGCGCAATGACTACTACTTTTTCCCTCGGGAAATAAGTAAAGATTTATGTATACATTTATTTAGATTTATAAACAATTCATGTTAGTATCAATTTAATGATTTTTGTGTTGGGTAGATAAATAATTGAATTAATTATTGCCTTATTCTAACATTGATAATGAGCACCGAAAGGTGGACCTGTGCGCTATACAAGTAGCCACTATTATTAAACACTGATTGACAGTGCTGTTTAAATAATGCCTGCATGTGATTATTTTTTTTCACAGCTTCTCGCCAAAGGATTGTCAATCAGTGCTATCCATGTTGGGATAAGGCAAGAATTCTTTCAACTACATGTAAATGTTTTGTTATCTAACAAACTTTTCATTACTACAGGGAAATTTATTTATCTAATTATACAAATAGAATACAGTAGATATTGCCCTTATTCAGAAAAGATTGTAATATCAGATTTTGATACTTCAGAAAAGCAATTAATCATAAATCCACGAAAGCTGACGTTTCCATTCCATAAAAGAAATCAATAAATAACGATAGATAACCATACATTTCCTTCAGCAAGAAATTCATCCACACTGTGCTGCACTCAACCCAGGTGAAAAATGGGTACCTGGCAGGAATTTATTCCTTGAAATGCTTGAGCGCCTAACTGGCTTGCTCGGCAGTTGTAGCCAGGGTAATAATATGGTACCTAGGATCAAGCGCAGTACAGTATATGCATATATTGATTGCGCTATATAAATGGACCTGTTGTTATTATTATTATTATTATTATTATTATAAATAATCATAATGTGAGATGATAAGATTGGCTTTTCCCGAAGAGTTTTTCTAATTCATATCACAGTATGTATCGGAATACATGAATGACGACAGCCAGATCCACATTTCCGCTCTTCTTAACTCTACTCCTCCGTGACTGGAGTTTATGATATCAATTAGACGATCTACTTATGAGGGGAGTGGGTGAAATGTATCAACATTTGCGAAAGGAATTATTACGATTCGATTATAGAGAAATGTCACAACTCGCATTGATGTTTTGAATGACCTCTAAATGACCAACACTAAACCCCCTGTATATCGTGCATACATAAATGGATTATTCTTTATTGCTATAATTTATGATAGTTCTGCCTTGTATTTAATGGCATCGGCTTCACTAACAGTGAGTTCGAAATGAAATATAATTTGCCCAATTTTTGTCTGTCTAACAAAACTTCCAAGCTTCGAAAGTTTTCCCCAAAAGTTATAAGAGTTAATAGTTAGCATCACTGCTAACTAAAGAAAATAAACAGTGATAAAGTCCGATAGTTTCAATAAGCATTGCGGTCAACTATGGGTAATGATTATAATAATACTCACGTATCTGGCTAGCTTACGTGTAAAATTATAAACATCTATCATGTTTTGAATGAGTAAGCAGACAGAAAAAGGAAAAAAAATGTCACTTTTCAGCATGACTATATTTTTGTAAGCACGCTAAAGGCAAAATCTGGTGATGCATACTCCTCGTCTACATTGAAATAAAATGTACAACAAACAAATCGAGCAGACACTGCAAAAAAAAAGAGAACAATTAAGGGTCGATCTACATTATGTATGAAGATGTCCAATCAAGTCTTATATATCTAGAAATATCCTAATCAAACTTTTGCCAATGTCATCACATACAGTGTAATCAATTTGACACACGAGTTATTTCAATGTATTTCGTTTTAAGACACTTCTTGTAAAGTGTGAACATTTTCAAGTTGTACAATTAAAAGATTTTGACAGTGTATTAAAATTATTAACAGAATGGGCTATACCCCAAACCCGACTCTAGTGACATATCGAACATGTTGAAGTTGTATTTTTTTCTTTAAGAAATGTTGATACGCAAGACAAAATAATAAAATAGCTAACATCTCCCCCCGCCCGCTTCCACTCTCTCCCCACCCTTCCCCCTCTCCTCCACCCGCTCTCTCTCTCTCTCTCTCTCTCTCTCTCTCTCTCTCTCTCTCTTCCTCTCTCACTGTAACTACATAATTAGGTAACATTCATTGTGAACAGGAGGGACAAATGACCGGGACAAATTACACAACTTCATTCACTCATTCACAGTAGCTTCACGATCACAAAAGAAAGTCTCAGTTGCAACTCTTTTTCAACATTTTCCCACAGAATGAGAAGGATGGCAGTAGACCACTTTCGTAATGTATTCAAATTTATTCCCGTTTGCCCCAAATGAAAATACAATACTCAGAATGCCACTTGCATACATTAACGTTGCTAGGTTTGACAAACATTCTAGCTTGACTAACCTAGCAACAACCATTCCATGCTTTCCTCATCCCTTCTATTGAAATACGATTATTCTATATCTTCTTCTTCTTCTTCTCTGTTGAATTCCTCCGTTTGCTGGAGAACTGCTGAGGTGTCAGCAGTTTTGATGGGTTACAATGTCAGTTGAACAAATATTTTGTCATTGTACGTTTGACAAAGAAGTGTGCATAGAATTTGAATACATTACGAACTGACGAAAGTGGCCTATTCCTCTCATATCCATCTGATCTAGCTATTGTGAGTGCTCCAATGGGAGTTATTTAATTTGTCCCAATCCTTTGTTTCGTCTGCTCACAGTGATTGCATCTACACTGACTCTCAAACATTGAGTGTGATATGAAGTGTTTTATGATAGCATGCTGCTCTTAGCTATACTCATTACTCGGTTGTAAATGTAATTCCACTAAATCTAAAATATCTTCGTTTGCCCACTCCTGCTAAAGTCCAACGCGGTGATCATTTTTCAATAAACGTAATTGGATTCAAGTGACGAAAAATGGGGAGAAGGTTATGATGAAATTGCTTTCTTTATAAGGAGACATTACTGAAAAGCTACCTTCTGGAGAGAAAAAAATGTAAATCGAAGTTAGACTAAATCCTATTGTCAGTTTTTTTTGTGTGTGTTTGCAAAAGCGGTTTAAAACGGACTTCGTGGTAGTTACGAAGTTACGTGGGATTCCATACTATAATACTTGAAACGATGAACTAAATTGATTTGAACCCAGTTGTAGCATCATTATCTGCTGCTTTGTCGGTTCAGCCTCGGGCAGGCTTTCGGGTTGCCAGGAACAACGTTTATGTTAGATTATGCATAATATTTGCATTCATTTGATAAACCCACATGTTGTGGTCACTTCGGGTCATATCTATTTTCGTGTCACACACTCCTAAGGCTACGGTTACCAATATGACCAAGGGGCTTTAAGCAACAGGAGTGATAACAAAACACAAAAATGGAAATCACCTGGTGTAATTGAAAAGAACAACAATACAATCACTTGGTTTCGTTAATCCTTTGATCCCTATCTCTGTTGCCGCCAAATGCCAGGAGAGCGGGAAGAGACATCAAACAACTTTTTTAAAATTATGATGCGCAGTACATTTCAGGGATTTCAAAACCTATGCGGTAGATGTGCAGTTGTTTTTATCGCGACCAAGAAAATATTTTCAAATTTTCGTGTCATCTTAATAAGAACTTTTGAAGATATAGCTAAAAATTTCGAAAATATCAATTTATTTTCGACTTGATTTTACTCATTTCCACACGTTTCCACATGTTGTACGCTTCATATTGCTTTTTGCAGATGTAATTCTGTCAGATAAACCTTTTGATATTCGCGGGTAAGTGCGGGCAATTAAGAAATCCTCATTTTAATTTTTAGTTTTGGGGCGCTAAGTACGTTCGCTTGCACCCAAATACTATAAAAATATAACTTACATGACTAGGTCAGCGAAAACTTTATACGATTCAATCAGCATCACAATTAAACATTCAACATTGTTCGTGTTACGGTGTTAAGCACCAGAGCTATTTCTTTGTAAATAGTAAATCTATTGTTTAGGGTACATATTTATCATGTTTCTGATGGTTTCACCTGTGCGGCATCACAGTAACTTCTGAAGATAAATGAGCGAACTTTATCCTTGTGTTTATACATCCATGATATGACACATGAAGTAAAAAATCATGACTAAAAGATGCAAAATTTATGCACACTCTGTACACAAAGGTTTGTTCTTAACAACACGAAAGGTTGTCCGAGCCTTGTCGACNGTATGCATAATATTTGCATTCATTTGATAAACCCACATGTTGTGGTCACTTCGGGTCATATATATTTTCGTGTCACATGCTCCTAAGGCTACGGTTAGCAATATGACCCATGAAATAAAAAATCATGACTAAAAGATGCAAAATTTATGCACACTCTGTACACAAAGGTTTGTTCTTAACAACACGAAAGGTTGTCCGAGCCTTGTCGACATAGCAACAACCAATGTGTGCAAACTGGAATCCAAGTTAGGCTGCCGGTAATAATATGGCAAATTTAATGTTAAAAAATTCATGGCCATTACAATAGCCGGGTTTACTAATAGATGCACATGTCTACACAAAGTTTGTTCTTAAAGCTTGCCCGAGCCTTGCTGACATAGCAACAACCAATGTATACAAAATTGATTCTAAGTATTAATAACCATGATAACCGATTGTATTTAGGAACATTACGTGACTATACGTTCGTTAGAAAGAAAGGTGCGTACATTTAAATCTATCATTAAGGCCCCAGTCACGGAGGCAGCACGATTCAACATGATTCAACACGATTCTTTGTCCAGTTAAAGGGAAATTACACCCAGACAATAATGTACGGCCAGTAAATGAAGAAAAATCAGATGAACAAACTGTGAACATTTGAGCAAAATCTGGTAATCCGTTCAAAAGTTATGAATTTTCAAAGTTATCATTTCTACCTGTGGTGGGCATCCTTGAATGGGCAACGCTTCGCTAATTAGCATAATCTGTGATGTCATACATGGAGAACTCTTTATTTACTTTGTATATAAATTTATTGAAAATGGATCAATATCATGTTTCAAATGAGAAATCAACATCGTTCTTTCTGGAATGATTGCAGAATTGATGTGGCTATAATATACTTAACTGAAAAAACAAAATTTTGTCTACTTTTCTGGAAAAAGAGGAAAATGTGAAATTTTGTGTACACAGTGAATGGAGAGTTCTCCATGTTGGCAGCCATTTTGTGCCTGCACGTCAAAACTTTGAAAATTCATAACTTTTGAATGGATTATCCGATTTTGCTCAAATTTTCACAGTTTGTTCATCTTGTTTTCCTCCATTTAATGATGGCAATTTAATATCTGAGTGTAGTTCCTCTTTAACGTTTAACTGCCTCCAAACAGAGTCGTGTTGAATCGTGTTGCTTCTGGGGTCCTATGTGACTATGGCATAAAGCGGTCTATTGTATCACATCGCATTTTGACATGTAAAAGAAGCTCACGAGACATAATAGTCAAAGAGAACCGGGCGGCAAGCGTGACATATTATGATAACGCAATGTTTTTAATGAGAATTGTAGAGCAAGGTGTACTTATTCCAAATATGTTGTTTTCTTTGATTTACTTGTTCCCCCTTCATTTTAGCTTCATATTCATGGATAATTGTAACTTCAAATAGCATGACATGGTCTCGAATTGACCACATATGCTCCCCCATTTACAGATCAANTCAAAAGTTATGAATTTTCAAAGTTATCATTTCCACCTGTGTTTGGCATCCTTGCGTGGGCAACGCTTCGCTAATTAGCATAATCTGTGACGTCATACATGGAGAACTCCTCATTCACTTTGTATATAAATTTATTGAAAATGGATCAATATCATATTTCAAATGAGAAATCAACATCGTTCTTTCTGGATTGCTTGCAGAATTGATGTGGCTATAATATACTGAACTGAAAAAACAAAATTCTGTCTACTTTTCTGGAAAAAGAGGAAAATGTGAAATTTTGTGTACACAGTGAATGGAGAGTTCTCCATGTTGGCAGCCATTTTGTGCCTGTACGTCAAAACTTTGAAAATTCATAACTTTTGAATGGATTATCCGATTTTGCTCAAATTTTCACAGTTTGTTCATCTTGTTTTCTCCATTTAATGATGGCAATTTAATATCTGAGTGTAGTTCCCCTTTAACGTTTAACTGCCTCCAAACAGAGTCGTGTTGAATCGTGTTGCTTCTAGGGTCCTATGTGACTGTGACATAAAAGACTGTGACATCGCATTTTGACATGTAAAAGAAGCACACATCACGAGACATATAGTCAAAGAGAACCGGGCGGCAAGCGTGACAGATTATGATAACACAATGTTTTTAATCATAGTTGTAGAGCAGGGTGTACTTATTCCAAATATTTTGTTTTCTTTGATTTACTTGTTCCCTCTTCATTTTAGCTTCATATTCATGGATAATTGTAACTTCAAATAGCATGACATGGTCTCGAATTGACCACATATGCTCCCCCATTTACAGATCAACAGCTCGAATGTGTTCATTTTCCTCAAAAGTCATTTATATATATGCATTGAAATTGACAAAAACACAACATTTTCGTTTTTCTTCATCGATACCTGCGAACAATATGGTGGCCCAAACAGGACATATAAAGTCAGGTTAGATATTTTTGCGAAGATTTGTTTATGCATAAATAATGAAAAAATTGAAAAAACGAAACAATATAATTATGCAGCAAAATAAGATAGGAAATTTTGAAATGAGTTTTACCATACGGGCCACCATAGTATTATTCGCCTACCTAAAATGGTCAATATTTTTTCCCCAAGGGTGCCTACCCGTCACCCACCGGATCCTAGCTTAGTGGACCCTTAGCCATCATATTCAACAAAAACCCAGTGTTTAATGGGGTTGTCACGCTTTGGCTAAAAAGTGGCCAATTCTCTTTGGCTATAACATATGAAGATACTCAGGTGTATTCAAGGTGAAAATCGGAATGAGATTCACGGGGGTCTCACAGTGTGATTAATTTACAAATTACTATCGCGTCTTCAATTTTATTTGAATGAATTTAAGGCTCTCCAAGTATACCGAAATACGTCAATGTATTAATCTTATGAGGTATTTTATAGATTTTGAGATCGCACAAACAGCATGTACTCTTGAAATGTGATTAAAATGCTAATTTTAGCACCACGATGTATCTTTTTTGTAGATCTAATTATGATAGGACAGTTTGCGATGAAAGTATTACTGCTAATAAATGTATCGAATTATTCTAGAATCTAGACTAATGAGACAAACCACTAAAATATAATTAACTTTTTCAATTGAGCCTATATTTTTATCAAAAGGTTGGGTTTCAATATTAAAGATAATCTAGCTGGGGAGTTTCCTTAAATTTAGCACATCTACATTTTAAGCTAAAACACCAAATTAATATTCCATAATAGTGGCATGTAATAGTGTAATGCAGGATTGCCAATCATTACTTTCATTAGATTCATTCTCGTGTACACCGATTTCCTGAATAAATACATAATAAAGTTGTCTTTTTATCATACTTTTTCCATGAAAAATCGCTTGTCTTCGTTGTTTCGTTGCGTTTTTTTTTTCTTGTCGAATACATATATTATATTATATTATACATACTATACAGCAGTATACACCAGCTGAAACGTCATTCTACTAATGTTTAACGTTTGCACATCATGAGACAACTGCTTAACTCTCCCCAATTACATATTATATTCATTTTGAAATATTCAATTTTAGTAACCTTTCTCACGCGCAAAATAGCAGGTAATAAGTGCACTACGGGCTTATGTGACTCATTTGGCTATAGATCAACAAAACACCTGATCATGCTTCTCTTACTTACACACCGGTGTTTTGTTTCATAAACCTGTACATAGATCTACGCGTGACTGTACGAACGACTGGTGATCCTTTCTTCAGTGCGATTCAGCGCTAGGAGTTATCATTGAGTGCAAGAAATGATCACCAGTCGATCGCACAGTGGTGCGTAGATCTACGCACAGCTTTATGCAACACAACCATGTACACATCGCCCCTCTCCGTAGGATTCCCACAGGGGTCATCCTATATTACAAGTGGATCATCTTCATCCCAACTCACACCTCTTAATCTCCGGGCACTTCCTCACTTCGTGATTTTATGTTGATTTACTTCACAGGCTTAGGAAGATTTTCAAGACTAGGGCAGAGGTGGGGGGGGGGGGGGG
>BQKZ01000222.1:169328-181022 GCA_036244855.1 Temnopleurus reevesii | reverse complement strand
ATAGTTTTAGATAAAATCCTTAAGTGCACAGTAAATTTTGAAACTAACAAAATTAAGTTCTGAGCTTCTCCCAACTTTTTTATTTTGCTGGCTAGCTTTTGTCCAGGACTTCCTCACGCCTAATGACGTTGTTTGGCGTTTTAATCCCTCTCTGTCCATAATCTGGTACATAGATGGCTAGCCAGCAAAATCAAAAGGTTGGGAAAAGTTCGGAACAACTTTATTTGATTATCCCTAATTAATGAAATCCTTTAGTTCTAAAACTGGTTAGAAGTATAAATGAAAATTGAATATCCATATACCTTGCCAAAATGAGCTGATGTGGAACCTTGGCATCTTGTTTATCATCCCAGTCTAAGATGAATTTATCAGATCTATAGAAAATAAAAATATAACAGAGAGAGGGAATTAATGTGAGTAAATTTTTGTCCAGGGCCCCGTAACATAAAGGTTTGCGATTAATTGCTAATCTGATAGCGATTGATATCAATCGCTAGTCTATGGCAAAACATGTACTAAAATTTACAATCGATCGCTAAATCAAATAGCGATTAATCGCAAACCTTTATGTTACGGGGCCCAGATCTATATACCAGAATATACTTCAAGATTTTTTTCATTTATAAAACTAACATTTTGTAATAAAAATTCCTGCCAGGTACCCATTCCTCTCACTTGCATGGGTTGAGTGCAGCACAATGTGGTGGATTTCTTGGTAAAGGAAATTAATGCCATGGGTGGGTTTCGAAGCTACGACCCTCTGATTGAAAGGCAATAGTCAGAACCATTACACCACAGCGATACAGGCCTTCAAGAAAATTACAACTTTACTGACAAACTATACTAAAACTTGATAAAAGCAAATCAGAATAAAAACTGAACAAGTGGGCTACATTAAGGAAATTAGATAGGCAAAATGGTGCTATCTGGAATGATTTATTGTGTGGACTGACTTAACTTTAATAGCCTATCATTTTGCCGGGTGCGTACCCCGCAATCCAATCAAATAAATTATTTATTGTCCAGATATTTTGGAGATTATTACCTATACATAGTTATGAATAATAATGGTAATAGAAAAAAATAGAAACCAGCAGAGAAGCGAGGCTTGTTGAGAAGGCTGGCCCCTAATAACCTAATAACAAAATAAAAAGGGAATGAAAAATGGTTGAGACACCTTTTCATTTTGCTTGTCAGGTCTGCAGTGGAATATTAAAATGTACAAGTTTTCTTTATTTGCTTGTGAGAAAGATTTAGAAACACAATTTGCTCTTTGTTTTTATTCATTATATATTATATATCATAATTAGATAATATATATTCATATTATTTGTAAATCAAATTTCATGCCTCATTTTCTTTTTCCTTTTTCAATTAGGGCAGGAGTTAAAATGAGAACCATGAGATCAATACTGTTTGGATAGGGCTATTTGTAAAACAAAAAAATTATTAGACTGCCCCCCTCCCTTCCGCCCAACAAAATAGGATAAAATATCAAAAACTCACACGTCCATGGATTGAAGTCTTAATTACTAACCTTGTGATTCAGCCAAGAAGAAAATTGAGAGACCTTTGTCTTGCAAGACCACATCATCCTAGAGTATGATCCAATGGGCAATGATTGAACAGCTACTTTTGTCCAGGCGGGTCCTTTGTGGCCCTACAAAGTACAATTATAAAGAGATCCATGGACATGAGTATTCCATAGTAAACACCAGGTCTCTGCTCATTAAAAAATTTACAATAAAATCATTCCTGGTACATAATATCTAGAGTAGGATGGGGGTTGAATAAAGCATGTTGGTGTCCCCTGGGACATAAATCATAAAGACAGACTACTCACGAGAATAAATTAGAAAAGTAGAAAAGAAATTTAATTGAGTTAGTCAATTGAATTTTGGGATAAAACAAATTTTCCCTGATATGATAGATGGGATCTGATTTATTCTGATGATCTTTACGTTTAACATTTTGTCGTTGGGCCTAACTTAGTTAAGCTTAGCGGTAGTCCTCTTCCTCGTCTAACGACTGACGTGTCGTTAGGCTAATTGATTAGGCCTAAAAAAATAAAATATCCACTTGGACTCTTGGAGTTTGAGAATAATTGGAGAGGTTCCTATTTCTAATCCAATTCCAAAAACAAAGGGCTAGAGTATTTTCATCCTAAGCTAGCCATGTATACAAATCCAACTGAATATTGACTAGGCCTAGGGAACCAAAATAAAAGTTCCATATTTCAGCCGGGCCTGAATGCATGCCCTCCTCAAGCGCATCCTAGGCGGCCACAGTCGGCGTAAACCCCAAGGCATTTGCCGTGTCTCACAGTGAAGAGATAAACCTGTATGCCTCAGTGGCTGGCTATTTTATATCAATTTCAGAATAAGTCCACATCTACCCCTGATAAACGCAACTCACCGAGCTTTGCAGACAAATAAATCATGACGCAGAATCAGCACAATATATTGAAAAACGGAATAATCCACCTCAAATCTCCCAATACAACTGAGAAATTCAGTAAATTGCTCGTTATACTTGTCAATAAAAAACATCTTTTATTTCAACGAAGTTTGGTCAAGGCAAATTTTCCTGTGTAAACCTATTGGTTGCGATGACGAACAGATCACAAAAATGACGGAGACAGTTTTACAAAATCGGCAAGAACTCACCTTTCATTGATTTATAGAGGGTGAACTACTGTTGAGAACTCCGTTCAGTATTTCCTGCTTCTCGTAGATGTACTCATTGTGCATATTGTGAGGAAATTTCGGATTTTCTGCTGAAAAAGTTTCTTTATTGTGATTTGGGAAGAGTGCAATCGCGATGCTCCAACGGTCGCCATTTTCTCCAATTTTGGCTGAATATCGTTGGGAATTGTGGGACGGGAAAAAATGTTTATTCATTAGCTCATGTATAAAACATTTTTCCAATCGGCCAGTCATGGAGCTCTATTCGATAAAATACTGACGTCACGGCAGCTCATGAATTATGAATGACTCCAAATCTTTCCCCATGGGTCGCCAAACCGATAACAGCGCCGCCCGTGTAAAACCAATGGTGGGTCAAAGGTCAGATTTTGAGTTGTCTCTCTAGCCCCTTCGGGGCTTTATGTAATAAAGACATAAAGATCGTATCTCTGTGCCTGGTGCAAACACATCAACACACTTACCGAAATTGGAAAAGTAAGCCCGCTTGTCGTCTACGTCTGTAGCGCCAACTGTAATTACCTTTAAAGACATGAAAAAATAGAAATACAGTGCACTCATTTTTAGTCATGAGATATTAAACCGTAAAAGAAAACCTGTTATCAACATGGAAAGGTTTGTTAACAGATATTGAGATACCAAAAAGAGGAAGGATGTTCTGTGATCCTAAAAGAATCAATGTTTCCCCCTGGCCCTTTATAGCCCCGCATTTACCACGATAAAATATAATGTCCAGGGCAGCGGAAGACGAATTTTGATCTCCTATCCCCTCAGAAAGGTTTGTGAGAGAAAAGTGCCGAGCAAAATTCTGATATTGTGATATTTCTGAATAGGACCTGTATACGAGTTGGGTAAACGAGTTCATTGACCTCTTCGCGGTCTTTGTACCTACCTGGCGCCCTCTAGCAGGTGACTCACGGCATGCTTTCCGACCTGAGTTTCCTGCAGCAGCTACAGTGGTGATCCCAGCATCAATCATACCCTGGACTGCGTCATCGACCCCCTGATTGACACCACCTCCAAGGGACATAGACGCCACGGCTGGACGGATAGCATTTTGCGCCACGTAATCACAACCTGTTGAGATCAAAGAACACATGTGATGACCAGAATCTGCTTGAAATCATTTCACATGCAAAAGATATAGGGGATAATTTTAGCTCTGAAAGAGCTCCAACGGTGATCTTGTGACGGCAAAAAATGTTTCTTAAACTTGTCTTAGATAGCCATTCTATCAGTCATACGAGTCATTTTAGCACTTTGTACTGGAGTTCAACTATGCCAACCCGGCCTACAAGTTTGATTCCAGTATCTAGCTAGCTTACAATTAAGTTGTATAATTTTTTGCATGTATAATTCAACTCCTTGCTAATTTCGTTACCCACTGCACATTCTAATACACGGCCGTCTATGTTGAACGGTGACATAGGCCTCATAATGTACCAAGGTTGCGAGGTTCGAATTCTGGACACGTCTTTCGGATTGTGACGTCAAGGATTGGTCAAAGATCGCCAAAGACCAACAGAGATCGAGTCCCGGAAACGTCCTTCGGAAAGTGACGTCAAATGTCAAATTGCGGACATATCTTTTGGAACATGACGTCAAAGATCGTTCAAAAAAGATAAAGTTTCAGAGACGTCAGATCAGATCACAGACCACAGATCCCTGACGTGTCTTCCGGATGATGACGTAAATAATGGTCAAAGATTAGTCCAAGAAGACGTAAGTAACCATCTCTAATTTACACATGCCTGGACAAAAGTAGGCCCTATTCCCATTTATAATTTACCTGCAATTACACCGCTCCAATCGCCCGATCCTTGGCAATCGAGTACTCTTATTCCAAAGAGCTTCACCTGTGGAGCTACACCAAACAGGTTACTCCCGACCGTACCGGCACAATGCGTTCCATGTCCGTCACAGTCAATACCCTGTCAAGATAACCAACGATGAGATATACAGTGATTTATTTAACTAGATTTCCGACCGTAGCGGCACAATGCGTGCCATGTCCGTCACAGTCAATGCCCTATCAAGATAAACAACAATGAGATGTAAAGAAATTGCATTAATTTAATATATTTATGCAGATTTCTGACCGTACCGGCACAATGCGTGCCATGTCCGTCCCAGTCAATACCCTGTAATATTAATAAGCAACAATAAGATTTTGCTCATGGAGTCTTTTGGGATGTGGTAGTCAGACCATGGATATGGACTGCCGACAATTACTTTCAAGTGGGAAATCGATTGTTTTTTTAGAACAGACAATATTAATTCGAACAAGACAAAACAAAATGAAAACATTTATTTCTATTATAGTCACGCATAATTTAAAGCATTTTTATGCATTAATCTTTAACTATAAGTGAGGAAAATTATTAATATTTTGTTAATAAAAACAAGTGCGTGGGAGAGAGAGTGCATGTGTTTATGTATGTGCAGATTGTGTATGTCAGAGTGCGTGTGTGATAGAGAATGTGTGGATGTGCGCCGTCAGTGATACTTGACTAGGCCTCAGAGCGATGAGAAGTCTGTGTGTGTGTGTGTGTGTGTGTGTGTGTGTGTGTGCATGTGTGCGTGTACCTGAATATGCATTAGCTGGGTGTTTTGCTTTCCTAATTGCCCTCACCGCGGGGAAGACATCAAAGGTAGCCCGATCGTCAAAGTAAAGACTAATCAGGATAGATGCCTGTGTCTTACACGTTCCCACCTTTGCCGACGCCTGAGGGTGTGTGTGTGTGTGTGTGTGTGTGTGTGTGTATTGGTGTGTGTATGTGATTGAAGTATTCTTAGACGTATCAATATTGTTTTTCTAAAGCTCATATATTAATTTGTGGTCCTGTGTGTCTTTGTATGAAGTGTGTATATTTGGGGATGTGCGAATGTGTGTGTGTGTGTGTGTGTATTTTTGTTGGATTGTTTGCTCGGTGTTTTAACTCACATAATTGCCCTCGTCAGGGAAGACATCAAAGGCGGCAGTGGCCCGATCGTCAAAGTAAAGACTATCCGGATAGATGCCTGTGTCAATAACATAAACGTTCACCCCTTTGCCGTCACCTGCGAGAAATATAAAATGAATACATTAATTTTGATTTGACAGTACTAGAAGAAACACAAATGACTCCATTCTATTGACACATAAGGAGTCCAACTTAGTGCATCCCTCCACTCGAAAGTGAAAGCCCCATAGACCATCATGATAGACAACCTAACAAGAAACTTATTATGCAAATTCAAATCACCGATCTGCACATCAGAAAAAAGTGGAAACGTTTTTTTTCTTCAAAATGTCAGAGTTTTACAAATGAAATATATTGTTTTGCCACGGGTGATTAGGCGCTTAGACAGATGGTTGGTGAGGGAGCCAGCACCCGCGTGAAAATGTAAAAAAAAGGGGGGGGGCATAGAAAAAAATAAAGGGATCAATAAATTGCGCGCCCCCTTTAAAAAAAAAAGTGGTTCTTCACTCCCTTTCAAGTACGCCCTCGATACATGGGTGGTAATGTTTCATTGATATTCAAAAGTACATATGTTCAGTTCTAATTCTATGTGTTTCTTTCGTGAGAAGTAAAGTAAATGAATGTTTGTATTTAAAATTCTCCATATTTTAGAAATGCAAGCATACCTTTAAAATTAGCCCTTCCATTAAGCGGCAGCTGTCTTTGGTCAATGCGATCCAAGCCCCATGACGCTACGGCTGATTTCCTGACGACGCCATCTTGCGTTATGTACTTCACCTCATCTCTTTTCAGTAGCTACAAAATGGAAAAGAAAAATAATCGAAGATTAAAAATTACAAATTTCTAAACAAAGCAATTTATAAGTATTGTCAGCCAGTGGAAATTCTCTGCAGCAGTCGTAACGAAAACTTCTTAATTACTAGTACAGAGTCGAGCCTCAATTCCACAATCATCTCTTTTAACTGAACTTCTCCTTAACAATTTGCCTGAAGATACCACCAATAATTGGCAATATCACGCCTTCAAGTTCTGGGGTTCAGTGAGATCATTTTTTCTCCAGGCCAAGCATACGCTATAACAGTGCTTTTATAATTATGACAGCAAGCTGTGGGAAATGGTTAGACCATTGGGGTCGACTAGGGGAAAGAATCCAGCGAGCGATCATTTGATTTTCAAGTCAAATAATATAATTGTTGTTTAAATAAAATTTGTCCGGGGGTGCCAAATGTTGATTGATGAAGCGAAATTTCTGACTGGCGACGTAAAGGTCCTCACTTTCGCCCCTTTGAAAAAGTGATGTCGACAGAGGGAACGATTTGCTAAATGCGGCGCCAACATGGGTAGGGATCCTCGTACGCATGATCAGGTCACTGACAGTTGACCACTGAGCTATGACGGGCAAAAACGTATGTGAGCTGCCATGACATCATTAATGCCCCAGTCACATAGGAGTCCCAAATGAACACGATTCAACACGACTCTTTGTTTGGGGGCAGTTAGCTGTGACCTCAAGAAAGAGTTGTGTGCAATCGTGGTGTTTCCGGGTCTCTCTATGTGAATAGGACTTTGCTAATCACAAGGAAATATTCTTTACTCGAACATTTTGATTACATCCCTCAGAGGCACACGCTCAAGGGCAGATCTTGGCGGGGCTGTTGGTGATAAGGAGCACACGTCCCCCCCCCCCCCCATTTTTAGGGCTTAATGCTGTCGCGAAGAAATGGAGGCCTTCCTCTCAAATTCCACATTTGTGCTCATATAGTTGAAAATTCATAATTCTTTTGAAGATTTGCTCCCCTACCTTTTGGACCACATCCATTGTGAGTTTAGCTGCGAATCCTTTGATGGCTTTGGTGTAAGTGTGCTTGACGGAGGTTTCATTAGATATTAGGACATCTTCAAGAAGAAGTCTCTTGATGGAAGTCATATCATACCAGGGCTGGAAAATGAAAATAACGAAAATATGATATAATACAACATTCTCTTTGAGTTTACATTCATTAAAAAATACCTTATTGGAACTTCGTTATGAATGAGCGTAACCTGTTAATTGCAAATTATAGTCTTTACTTTCATGCCATCAAGGGTAGATAAATAAAACCCTTGAAATAAAATCAGAGTCAATAAATTACAAAGGAAAATAATTGTTCTTTGGCCTTTGGATAATACCAAGAAAAGGAGACAGGAGATATGCATAAATTGCTTTCGGGTTCTGTTTCGAAACGTTCACTGACTGAGTTTGGCAGTAATTCATTCAAAATCAATTGATTGCTTTCTTCTTGATGTTGCTGTTCATCATCTTGTATAAAAGATCAATAAGGGGAAATGGCCATCATTAGTTATGTGCCCAAGACTTTAAAGAGATTCATCGGCGAACCAAAACTGTATTTACTTCCGCTAGAACGATTGGTTTCAGATACATGGGTCAGTTAATGTGGCAAGTGTGCGATTAACTCATTATTTGATTTCGGCATATATTTTTGTATTACAGAAACATCTTATGTCAATGTGCATTCTGAGATGCCAACCGTTCTGGAATAAGGTGTATGAATTCAAGGTTTTCATTATAACCATGAATAGCCAAGGATGTGATTTTTGTGGTTGTTGTCAAGTTAGCTCTTACTTTTTTAAGCAGTTTCGTAGGATATTCACATTTTGGTATTGACCGGGCATTTTCCAGAACAGTTGGCATATCTGTGTATAATATACAATGAGATTTATCTTACCTCCATCACGTCGATGTACTGATCCTTAATCGGTTCCTCCACCATGTAAAGTGTGGCGTTTTTAGCATTCGTTGAGACCACAAAAGCGGTCAAAACCATTAGAAACAGCTTCATCATGCTCTACACCACGTAGTACTTTCTTTTAGATCAATCGGAATAAAATAACAACTAGCATGACTAGAGACAGCTCTCGATTTATAGTTCCGACTCCTTCTGCAGAAAGTGAGTTTTAAGTTGTACTCAAAGGTCGAACAGATAATGGCAGAGGGCAATGCACATCTCCTTCGAATCGGATTGAAATTCTTGGCTTAACCTATTGATTGTGGTTATTCAACCGAAATAATAAGAAAATCAGCTTAGTGTCATGGGGAATGTAACACAATCAATTTTGCAATCAATTGCAAACTTTAGTACATCATTTACCATAGACTAAATCTTATACGATTGATTGGAAATCTTTATGTTACGGGACCATGAATGTTTCAATTATAAGAAGAAGAATCACTGTGGGGAGAACTTACGAAAATGGACTAATATAAACGACACTATCTGACTATCGAAACCGCCTAATAAAAATGAATAAAATATGAATATACTACGTGCGTCAGCTTTTTTTCAAAATGAATATAATATTCTATGTAATACATTTTATATTCTTAAAAATTCTGTTAATTGATTTTATTCAAATTACCAAATCATAATTGATAAAAAGATTGGTAAGAGACAAGACGTTAGAAGCCCCAGAACTCCGCTGCAATATCGAGTGGATGTCGCCCAATAATGACTATGAAAATCAAGTGGCCTGGCATTAGAGGCCACTCTTAAAAAAAAATAACAATAACAATAACAACCCCCAAAATAATAAATAAAATATACAAGGGAGCAAGGGTGGCGAATACATAAACAAATTTGATCCCGCCGAAATAAGCGACCAGTGGCGCAGCGGCCCACACCTAGCTGGGATCTGTGCCTAATTATGAATTTAATTCATTCTGATCATGCCGAGCCTGTTAGTTAATAATGGCCGTGTTTATACGGTTTTAAAACGCAAACATGAAACGTGCTTCAAAACTCAATTTCACTGGGGAATTCACCGAACCTGGACAATTTTCTGTTGGCACCTCCGACCCACTAATAAAAAAGGAGTGTGTGTGTGGGGGGGGGGGGGTGGGGGGTTAAAACGATATTATACCTAATGGAATAATAAATAGGGCGCAAATAGCCCCCCCCCCCCTTTTCCCCGTAAAATATTCATAATCCAAGTAAATGAGAAGGAAATTGAAGACTCAGGGCCCAACGAATTTAGAAACCCTCAGCGGTTGAATCATGCAGCATTGCAGGGAGGGGTGCGACCTCCCCTGATTTAGGGAAAGTCCCGAAATCTGTGCGCTGCTTACGAAAAGTGGGCGGTGCCAGCGCGCTGATGCAGAGTGATATCACTCGTGTTGTTTGTGCCCTGGGCCTGGGGCGGGTAAACACCCGAAAGGTCAGCGATCTCATGATCCTTGGACGTGTGTTCTCCGACAAGGAATGAAGTTGGGAGACGTCACAGATTACAAGACAATAATTCCAGAAACGACAAAATATTGGCAAATGTAGCTGTAGTGGTGAGTACTTAGATAATCGGCTAAATCGTGAAATCAACCACTTCTACTGTTCTAGTCTCCAGTCCCCCGCACGTCTTTTTGCGTCCATCAAAATCACCGGCCGCTGACTAAATGAACGCAAGTGAAGTCTATGGAAGTGTGGACTATTTCACAAGAATGACAAATAATGGGGGAATCTTCGACCTCCTGAACATTCTACTACCATCAGTCCACCAACCTTGAATAAACGGATTGAAAATGAATTTGTATTTTGCAGTTAGCTTGATTGCAGGCCAGAATCAAATTGTGTGATCGTGAGGTGAGGGCCAGGGTCGGATAACAATTATGCACTTGTTTCACCTATTTAAGTTATGAAGGTTTTAGGGTGAAAATCTAAAAGGTAATTCAATGGATACCATTTTGGTTTTATTCCATCACCTACGTGAATATCTCTATAGGCGTACTTCATAACTATTGAGAACAGAGTGGCTTCTTATGTTCCTAATCCTAGAATATCTCATTTTGTCTTTTTTATCTCTACAGATACGGAATTTACGATAAAGACATTTGGGATCGAGTACCCATTTCAAATGAAATGTCTCTTCCTGCCAAGCTCCTTTTGTCACTGAAATATAGACAATGCCAACAAGCAGTGTTTCAAGTACGACATGTGACCCAGATGTGTAGCAGACGCAATATGTGCGATTCTGGGGCATCGCGTCCATCTTCCGGGATGGATCCATCGCCATGGCAACAAGAATTCTACAAGTACTTCCTTCCAATACAAACCAGGATTGGAGACACGGATTGGTTCGGTCACGTGAACAATGTTGTCTACTACTCTTTCTTCGATACGATCATCAATGAGTACCTGATACGGTGCTGTGGCGGTCTCGGTCGGCCTCAAAATACCGTCGGGGAACCAAATATCGTCGGCTTCATGGTGAATACACAGTGCACTTTCAAGGAACCTCTCAGCTATCCCGACACCGTCTTAGCTGGTATGGCTGTCACTAAGCTGGGGAATTCAAGCGTGACGTATACTGTCGGCATCTTTGCAGAGAACAAGGCCAGAGATGAGGATATAAAGTCCCTTTCGGTAGATGGAGTGCTTATAAAGAAGACTGAGAAAGCTCGCTTTGATGGATACAAACAAATCGCCTCCGCTGTCGGACAGTGTGTCCATGTTTTTGTAGATTTGAATGGAGATCAGAAACCAGTAAGAATACCTGATTTTGGGAGATTGTCTCTCAGAAACATTCAAGTTGCTTTTGAGGGTCAGATTAGCAAACTATAGCACTTTATTTATAGTTTGATATTGTTTTAGCCTGCATAAGACATCATTATATCCATAGACGAATTCTGATTGGGGCCAAAAAGGACAAGACCCCTTCACTTTTCCCGGACCAAGAACTTTTGCCCAAGTAAGGATAGAAATTAAAACGTGAATCACCTATGAGAAAAAGTATGAAGACATTATCAAAATGGTTTCTCTCTGGAGAAAATATTTTGGCTCCACTAATAAGTGATTCATATTTCCATTTCTTTAACGCATATTCCAGAATGGTTGGCATTTCTGATAGACCAATATTTTTTCCTTTATTTTGTTTACTTCTCGAAATCCTTGCATGTAGAAATCTCATTTTATCCCATTGACAAGTCTTGGTTCAGCCAATGATTGATATTTTAATTCTTGAATATAAATATATGATCCCCC
>BQKZ01000222.1:137303-163065 GCA_036244855.1 Temnopleurus reevesii | reverse complement strand
CTACTTAAATGATGACCCCCTGCAATTCACAAGTGCTACCCTTATACCCACTCACCCTAGTCTCCCACACAATGTACACGAAAACTTGCTCCTCCTGTCCCTCTTTTTCCTTAACAAAATTGATGCTCTACGTACTCACACCATCCAACTCGCCTAACCCTATGGACTTTTATCACTACACCACGATACTTCAAATCTCCAAAATAGTGGAGGGATCACCCAAGAGAGAGAGAGAAATGGACTGAACCTGGATTTGATGTGAAAATTGTATGATGCGGGGTCACATTAATTCGTATAGTTTTTCTAGAGCATATTTAGATCGTAGAACTTAGCAAATCATATCTCTTAGTCTTAGAATACAAAATTATTTTCTAAAATCTTGTTATGATTGAAATGAAACTAGATATTTTACAATTTTTACTTAGGTAGGAAGTTAGGCTTCAAATATTTCAAAAATATAACTTATAAGTTAGTATAACTAATTCACGAAAGAATTACGGAGGATATAAAAATTTGATTGACAAAACGATCGCATTGCTCCAATTGCGAGAATTGTCAACAAACTGTGTCATATTAATTCGTAGACCCCACTTTGCACAAGATTTACCGTAAAATTGTTTCCATCTACGCATCTAAGACTAAGCCTTTATAAGCCAAGATGCAAGATATACAGTAGTTTGACCACAAAATATCAAGGAATCAAATGGTATGACTGCTTACTTACAAATATGATGATTTTTGTTTGAAAATTGGAAGGATTCAGATCAGTATTGCAAGACCCAACGCACGGTACCGGTGCTTGAGAGATTACCCATAGGCCATAATGCTCTCTTCTATGAACAATGGTAAAAGCACGCATATAAAAACTTTCTAGACATTTCAAGCATAGAACAGATTTCAATAAATTCATCAAATATCAAACCGGTTTTGGCTCTGAAAAGAGTAAAATTGTGCTTAGTTGCCTATTTAGCAAATTTTTCTTGATCGAACCTGGTTTAAAAAAAGAGGAAATGACAACTCTCAATCTTCCTAGCCGCGCCTGACTCTGAGCCCCAGACAAAATACCTTGGCTTATAAGTTATATTTGATTGGACGATTCTAGAGATTGAAATTCAAATATATTTGAGACATGAAATTTAAACCTCTAGGCAATTCAAAATGATTTTAGGAACAGACCCATAATTCACCATAACTCCCTGTCTTGTTCAAATTTTTCTTCTTCCCCCATGTCACCAGATGAACTATAGATTTTAAAATAAATCTGAATCAATAAATTTCACCCATTTTTCCTCTTGTTGCTAATTCAAATATATAAGAATTATAACCCTAACAAAGCACAAGAAAGTTTTTATATTAAATACTACAAATGCCTGTCAACCACAAAACTTCTCTCCTATGTAGTAATATGGTCTACTTATTGAGTATGTCTCACCCACTAATATTCTTAATCTCAAGAGCCTTTCATGTATTTTTGTTTCAAATATTCATTTATTTTTTTTCAATTTTCTACAGGTTGGTGAGGAGATAGATTGACATCATGAATGTTTGTCTGGTCGTGATTGATGGCTGGGGAATCTCAGAGGACCCAAGAGGTATTTTTTCTTCTTTTTCCCCTTTAAAAAAAAAAAAAAATCACATCTCATGTTCTGGTCCAAGAGTTATGGATTCAGTGGTCTAAAAATTGACCAGGAACATTGACAGGGAATGGTACGCAGATAATCTTACCATTTGATTATGTAACGATGTGCTCTTGGACGTATGGAGTTTTAATTGGAAAATGAGTAGCATTTCAAGGGTCAGATGCACAAATGCGCGAGACTCCCCATTAGCTAACGAAATGCTGATGGCGTCAAAGATCCAGAGATTACTTTTTATGATTCATAATTACCATCTCATGGATGGGTGTTACAAGGTCATTTTAACAGAACCTTCTGAACTTTTTTTTGCAGGCAATGCCATCCTGAATGCACAGACCCCAGTTATGGATCAGCTCTGCACGACCCCAGGGGAGTTTGTCTCTCTGGATGCCTCTGGTCTAGCTGTGGGTCTCCCAGAAGGGCTCATGGGAAACAGCGAGGTTGGTCATCTGACCATCGGGGCTGGACGGGCCATGTTCCAGAGCATTGTGAAGATCAATCTGGCTATTGAGGAGAAGACGCTGTTCAGTCAGAAGGCCTACGTTGACGCCTGCCAGAGAGCTAAAGCAGGCAACGGTCGAATGCATCTGCTGGGTCTGGTGAGTTTACATTTTAACATCATCATAGATAACAATGGCTGTAATTGGTCAGGCTTCCCAAATTAAAATTAAAACTAACTTGGTAATGTCAGCAATTTTTTTATTTAGACATGGATGCTTAAACCTGTAAATGTCATAAGTTACAGCCATAGGTGTCATTGTAATTGTTTGAGATGCACACCCCATTCCCTCCAAAAAAATATCACACTTGCACATTTTAAGGAAATAGATATTCATTAATTTCATTGCAAAATAAATGTTGTACTTGAAGGGACATCCATCCCCCAGGTATATAAATTAATTAGGACCTTATTACAGTGATGTGGTGCAGAGTGTAAGGGGAGGGAGAAGAGGAGTTCTTTCACAAACCTTGTGATATTTTGTATCTGAGCTCATTTTAAGGCATGAATGAGAGTATTTGTCACTTTCACTTGGTGTGTTTGTTTTTTTCTTTGTGCCTTACTTTCTCTTTTTCTTTTCTTTTTTTACTCTACTTTCATTCTAATACTGTATCTTGTTCATACATTCTAGGTAAGCGATGGTGGAGTGCATTCTCACATCAACCATCTCTTTGCGTTGCTTGGTGGTATGAAAGAGGCTGGCGTCCCTCAGACCTTTGTCCATTTCTTTGGTGATGGCAGAGATACTCGTCCAACCAGTGGTGGTAAGTTGTCGGGTTGATTGAATGTTTTGATTTAGAAGATCTGTTGTCATCGTTCATCTTTTAGGAGTAAAGTTAATGTCATACTGTAAACATATTTGTTTATCATGTGCCAAGAACCCTTATAGTATTCTTAGTCAACTTATCACTTAATTTTTATAAAATAAACAGTTTTGCTTAAAAAAAAGAAAGATATGATGTCGAATACATTTTTTCCTGTACATACTTACACTGAATATCTTTGTATTGCTTTACATCTTTTATTTTACATTGTACTATTTTGATACTATTCAGAAGGATCGTTGGGCAATTTAAAAAGTTTTAAATTTACTCTGTCTTTTCCTCTCCCACTCTTGCTCCCTCTCTCTTTCTCCCTCTTTTCACTATATCGCTTTCTCTTCCTCTTTCTTCCTATATTTCCCCCCCCCCCCCCTTTTCAATTCCCTTTCCTTCTCTCTCTCTGTCACTCCCCCTCGCTCTCTTCAAACATGCTCCCTCATCATTACTCCCCCTCTCTATCCACCTTCTCTTCTTCCCCCTCTGTATGTCCCATTCTCTCTTGATGTGACCATTCATTGTTTATACTCTCTTTCTCTCTCTCAGTGGAATATCTCAAACAAACTCTTGACAAACTGGCTGAGTTACAGTATGGAACACTAGCGACAGTGATGGGCCGGTACTACGCTATGGATCGTGACAAACGTGACGAGAGGATAAAGGTTGCATTTGAGGGCTTGGTCCAGGGTATTGGTGAAGCTTCAACCAAGGAAAATGTCATTCAGGTATGAGCACATACTGTGGGCTTGCTTGTCCCTGAAATTTAATTCAAGCTCAAATGGGGTTATGCAGGAGTGTCATTAAATTACTTCTCACTCTTTCTTTTTTTTCTCCTTTTTCCCTTTATACTCATACCAATAAATGTGGAGTAAAAATCATTGGATACTTATAATAATCAGAGTAGTTGTTTCATGTTTTATTGAATGACAAATTATCATGTATAATTCATTGAAATCTTCATTTAGTAATAATATGTAACAAGTGACATTGTTTTTATGGTAACTGTCAAAATAAGTAAATTTACCTATGCCATCAAGATTCCCATGTGCCAACAAGCTTTCCATTGTTCAAAAAAAAGAAGACAAAAGAAGAACATTGTTCAGTGCTGCATATTTCATTAGGATAATTCTAATTCAATTCATAAAGATTTTTGTTTCACTCAATACCATAATCATTTTACCAAATTAATTAGTTTCCTGTAACAGATCCCTTTTATTCAGTGATACTGTCAACAGACAGAATAAAGGATCGTGTTTTTCATCTCTCTTTCTTTTCTCAGTTGGTGCAATCTCGTTATGATAAGGTAGGAGCAGAGAGACAAACTGATGAGTTCCTGACCCCGATCATTGTTGAAAAAGAAGGCTGCATCCAAGATGGAGATACTTTGCTATTTATCGACTTTCGGGCTGACCGCATGAGGCAGATCGTTGAAGCTCTCGCACTCGGACGCAACTTTGAAACAGCTGTTGTCCCGAAAGATATCGTAAGTGAATACGAGAAAAGTGCACCATATGCATAAGAGCAATTCTATTGATTTCACTTATCCGCCATGTGAGAAGACAAAATATGAAACAATTTTTGCTTCAGTCTTGATGACAATGTATTGTTTTCATTGTCTAATGCATTAAGCCGACTGCACACCGTACAAATGGCTTACGATCTGATTTGGGGGAAGTAAATCATAGTAGCATTCTATACGGGAATTTTGTAAAAATCTACCTGTTTATTGTTTTGAAAACTCATCTGAATACTAAACATTTGATTCCAGTGCCTTTATACCAGATAAAAGGGACAATCTGTTTCATATCATAGAATATATTAAAGCTGCTCCAACTGTTCTGATTTCCTCATGGCTTGGAGCTGATTTATCATTCTTTCCAATCTGAAAGCTTGCATTATGCAATTATGCAATTTTCTTGATTTTAGTATTAATCTGAGTCTTCAGAATCTCAAAAAGATACTTACAATGAGTTCAAATACTTCTCAGAGGTACAATTACACCTTGAGATTGGGTCGTAATCCGATCTGTATTTGCATCTGTATGGTTCGGTCAGCAAAATGTGTACTCCAGACACACCCATGTTAACTTGATGATAACCTTACACTCTCATCAGTGATAATATGTTTAGTGGGCTTTAGTCTCTCTCTTTTGAATTAAGATTAAGTGTATTGATTGAGGTATTTCAGAGTCATGTTGTCTGTTTTCATTCAGAGTGTGACGTGTATGACAGAATACAAAGAGAGCTTTGGACTTCCAGTCATTTTCCCACCAGAAGAACCCAAGAATGTCTTGGCAGAATGGCTAGCTGGGAAAGGCGTCACACAATATCACTGTGCAGGTATGTATGTTACAATAGAAGTGTTTTAGACATATAGACTTATAACGGTGTTCCCACTCTACCTAGAAAACTTTGAAAACTTTTTTCTGGGCAGGGAAAGTTAGGGACTTTTTTTAACTGCTAAAATCAGTGAAAATCAGATAATTTGTACTGCTTGAATAATTGGAACACTGTGGTAGTGAATAGGGTTGAAGTTAGTTGACATAGTTTTCATGGAATTTAGTTGATTCATCAGGACAAAAGTCAAGGAACAATCAGGCATATTGTCGGAACATTACTCATAACTTGGAAAACAACGCTTACCTTACCCATGCCCCTTTTTTTAGATAATGATGATTGTTTTTTTTTAAACCTTTATTTATATCGATGTCTTTTGTTTTTGTATATTGTATACCATCTGGGATCTTTCATGTAATATATTCTGTTCAGGTGTTATATTTTGATATATATTTTTGTAACACCCGTCCTCCTGTCCTTCACTGTAAAGTGAATTCGGGATCCCGAGAAGGAACGTGTTTATAATGGTCCGCTAGCACCGTTCCAACTCGGTAGGGTATTATTCACAAACACACCAATTGAAAATAGAATTCAATGAAAAGAGTTTATGAAACGAAATATATTAAAAGAATTATTTGAAGGCGGCAAATCAAATAAGCGCTGGAACACAAAGTTTAAAATATGTTAATCTTCATTTATTTACAAATAATATCTAAACCAGGATTCAAATACTCTCAATCAATATTCACAATGAAACAATTCAAATCGAAGTCGTACTATTTCAATATTCAACATTAACACAGGTCTTAGCTTAACCGTCTAATTTCAATCTTAAAGTAAAGGGTAAACTAAGGGAGGGGTAGGAGGAGTTAGTGAGAAAGTGTTAGTAATTTCAAGTGATCACTTACATGAAACGCACGCGAAAGTTCTTGTTCATTAACTTGGAATCGCGACTGAAATATCTTCGGCTACTCACTGATTCAGCTCGAATTGATGATACTTGCTGGATTACGGGATCAGGAAGAATGTCTTGAAGTCTGGAGCATTTCAGGAACGTTGAAACTTGGACATCCTTTGGACTCGGCAGCATACAGGAATACATCGAGAACAGGAACATTACTTGTAGACAGTCTTTGAACATGGTTGAGGCTTGAACTTTGTCACAAGCAAGAAGGTTAATGGTACCTTAATGCTGTAGAATTACAATCTGGTTGACTCGATCAGAATATCCTTGAATTGTCTTTGAAAACTTCTGATACAACACCGTCGAAATTAGTCGTTAGTAGAAAGGGACAGCATTGATGGAGGGAGGGTAGTACGAGGGGAAAGCGGGGAGGGAATGCAGGACAAGTCCCAGATGGAACTATCTCTTCTTGTCTTCTACTTCTAAATCTGCTTCTGTGATCTCAAACTGACTAAAATGTCATCGAACAACTACTCTTAAACCTGACATCGACACTTCCGATTGGTGATAGCAATTTGGAAAGGGGAGGGGTCAATGTAATAACTAACATTGATTGGTCAGAGGTCACTGCCAAAGTCACCCCATGGTCAAAGCTATGTTCTACCCAATGTCATGGAAAATACAACAAAACAACTTATATTCTTATTTACAATTCCCACACCTTAGAAATCTAGGAAACAAAAGGACACTAACAATTCGTTCATGTTCCCAGAGACAAACAAAAGACAGAAACTTTGAGATTAAGTTTATAGCCAAAGCCTATTCAAAATCCTCCTTCGAAAAGCTTAATGTCAAAACAATAGGAGAATAGAAGCGGTTCACTTCAAATACTCCATAAAGATTCCCTTTACAAACTTTACAAATCATAACTCAATTAATCCCAGTTGCTAGTACATCACCAAGTCATGCCACAAGAGGGGGGGGGGGGGACAAAGAGATCAAAGAAAATAATAGATGCTGAGAGAGAGAGAGATAAAAGATGGGAGCTGATCATAGAAATTAGCATAGAAACATAGATAAAAGGAAAGATATCTAAAATAATATAGTGTTCATATTTCACCATATTACATTTTTTTAGTTTAAAAGATTGTGAGCTCTTTTGCAAAGTAGGCCTACTGATTAAGCTAGTATCCTTAGAATGTTGTGACCTTTGACCCATGATCTTTACCTCTGTCTGACACCAAACTGCTTCTTTTGTTTACAGAGACTGAGAAGTATGCTCATGTTACATTCTTCTTCAATGGTGGTGTCGAGACACAGTTTGACGGGGAAGAGAGAAAGCTGATACCCTCACCAAAGGTTGCGACCTATGACCTCAAACCAGAGATGAGCGTGCAAGGTGTGGCAGATGATGTAAGTTGAGTTAGTAATAATTTGATCAAGACATTTTTTACGTAATTATGCAACCTAATCATATGGGGGGATTCATTGATTTTAATTCACACAATCATCAGTTGAAATTGGGTGATGGGGGTATGTAGGAGGCCAAAATTTGTCCCCCTTTTACTGAAGTGATCAAAATGGCCCACTGGAATTCAGGTTAACCTATATAAATTTGCCGTTATTAAGCTGATCAATTTATTTTGCTAAAATTCACTGATTGTACCTCTTGTTTTGCTTCGTTTACAATGTTTCTTTCAGTGCTCTTTTATAGAGTGAAGTTAGCATATAGCAGTGTATATTTCTAAACAGTTGGACATATGTGCCAAAAAAGCAAATTGCACTTTAGATAGTGTAACTATTTTGAAAAAAAAAACAGCTTGTTGTGGTTCTCTGAATTTATTCATGAATGTATTGTAAGTGATTAAACAATCAAACTGTCAGAAACGATAAGAAAGTACTGATATTCAGAGACTTTATAAATTATACTTAATTTTTCTTAATGAACTGTTATCAGCTAACTTCTTCACAAACCAATTCCATAAAAACCAATTCATGGAGTGCCTTATAGAATCCTAACATTCAAAGTCCAATGCAAGTAATTTTCAGTCAAATTGTGAAACCAAAATTCATACCATGCCTTCTCTTCTCTCCCCACTCTCTCTCTCTCTCTCTCTCTCTCTCTCTCTTCATTTCTTCTTACTGCAGGTTGCAGAAACAGTGAAATCCAAGAAGTATCCATTTGTAATGTGCAACCTAGCCCCTCCTGATATGGTTGGCCATACTGGAGTCTATGAAGCAACCATCAAAGCATGTGAAGCAACAGGTATGGAAGTATTGGAATTCTTGACATCTCGATCTATAATGCTCAATTTGAAGGGGGAATAGTTGGAAATGGAATTGAGGCTTTCTGAAATAGTCCAAAATTGCTCCACATTCCTGAAAAAAAATCTTTGTAACAAATTTGATAATATTGTGTGAGGACAGCTTCCCCAGAATAACTCCCATGGGGATAGTGTATCCCAGAAATTTACAATGGAGGAAATTTCCCATACTTGACAAAGTACATTTTTATACATCTACTTTATATTAATATAATTTAGAGGGTTCTTTAGATTACAGTCAAACTTAGTTTTCGAGGAGTGTTATAGGAAATTTTTAACTGTTGATGGAGACCTTGCAGCCGTTAGGAATTTTGAGGGAATAATATGAATTTAGAGAGCTTTTCAAGACCATCTCGATGGAGTTTTATTATTGTCCTTGCTTTTTCAGCAAAATCATTCCATGTTTTCAGTTATAGGGGACCAGAGTTATCACTTTTTCCATCCCCTCCCAATATATTACAGATGTAGCAATCAATGCGATGAAGACGGCATGTCAAGAGAGTAACTATGCTTTTCTCGTGACGGCTGACCATGGCAATGCAGAGGTTATGCTTACCCCTGAAGGTGGCCCCAGCACAAAGCACACAACTATGAGAGGTAAGAAGACTTCTTCTGTGTGTGGGAGGAGTGAGCAGGTTGAGGTTAGTCTTGCCCAATGTCACCCCCAGGATTTGATAAGCTGATAGCCAACTGTTTATGGGTTTTGTCCTGTCTTTATCTCAGTGGGAGTGGATAGTGGATCAAATAAGCCCCATTAAGCAGAGGCCATGGTTACCCCAAATGGTGGACATCTATGTCTAGATAACGATAGTTTTAAAATATGCGGACCTAGGAGGGCGGGGAAAGGCTGTCAAATATGCCCTCATCAGCACAAGTTATTCTGCAATGCGCCAAAAAAGCCTCAGTGAGAGGTGAAGATTTGCTGTAAAGAGGGCCTCCATGAGCTCTTCTAAGGTGTGTGATTTGTAGATGTGTTTCTGTACTCACTATCAAAGCTTATTCAGCACCCTTTGTTCTTGGCATGTAGATCATTTTCGGGACAACTGCAGGAGAACTAATGTAATTTTATGCTAATAGCAGTGCAAGAGATTAACTTGTTAAGAATTTTTCTAAACCTGTAGATGCTACGGATGCTAAAATGATTTGTAGTCAACCAATCAACAAGAATTACTTTTAGGAAACATGTTGGAATCTCTATGTCTTTTAAAATGACTGTTTATGCATTGTTGAATTGCCAATTTTAATTATGGCATAAAACAAATTGTGAACTACAAGAAAGTTCAATCATGCATGAGGTGAAGATACCTCATCTCTGTTATATGTATTGAATGGGAAGATATGACCCTTGATTTGATTAACGTTTCTAATCAATGAAATAATCTATTCAATCCTTTTTCTACACAGTACCATTCATCATGTGCAATGCTGGTAAACAATTCAGGACAGACATCACCCACAATGCATCATTGCGAGACGTCGCACCTACGGTACTCAAGCTAATGGGTCAGAGTATTCCTCAAGATATGACAGGCGTCTCCCTGGTATCATAAGATCGGTCTGAATGTTCTTCCTGCTTGATTTTATGTTTGTAATATTTAGAAAATTATATGTAGTACTCAGTATGTCCTTTTGTGCCAATTCTGCTAGAACCTTCCTATGAACACTACTGACCATGAAACTCAGAAGAAATGTATAATACTGCCACGCGTACCACTTTAAAAAGTGTGAACCTCTGAATAGAGTACTTCAAATGTTTGTACCTTCCATTAACCGCTTCAGCTGTGGAGCTAATGCAACAGCACTGAGCAATAGCTCATACAGTGGAAACTTGGTTTAAAGATATCCGATATAACAAAATATCTGCTATAAAGAGGTTAAAAATATGGTCCCAGCTCTTTATAACCTATTGTTTTTTTTAACATTGCTATAAAGAGATGACTGCTGTAACAATGTATTTTTGATGGTTCCGAGCACCTCGTTTTACTGAGTTTCCACTGTACTTTGCACATGGTAAAATCTAATTTGACAGTAATTTCTTCACCACTTTTTAAACATATTGTGGCAAGCAAATACTTGCACAAACACCTCATAGTTCTGACAGGGCCAAAGAGCTGAGACATAAGAAAAGAAAAAGACCGCTAGTCAGAGATTTTTGTTTAGTTCTGGGAAAGTTGGATTTCCTACTATTAAAAGTTGGAAAAATGACATCCTTCTAAGATAGTAAAATCAGAGTTTTACTGTATTAAAAAATGCTCTTGGGTATGATATATATTTTTTATGGAGAAATTATTTTTAATCACAGTATTGCTCCCCACCGAATCCCGACGTCCTTTGTCTCCCACTTTCATATGTAGCAGAGATATAAGAAATATCCGTATGTTTGCAATATTTCTTTGTGTACCTTGAGATTATGCGTGCATTGCCTGTAATACTTGTTTAAAAAAACCTGATACTGAGTATATAGAATATACAGTCAACTTTGCCCAAGTGGACTTTGCATAAGTCAAATAATTGCCAAAGTCAAAGGTATTTTCAAGTCCCCATCAGTTCATATTAATGTATTGTTTTACACTCAGAAGGTAAGGTTTTTATTTCTTCAGTCCCAACAGATTCAATGTGGGCAAGGTTGACTGAATGTGTATCATAGACCTATTTTATTGATGTATGATAAGGAATGCAAATATGAAATGTGAAAGTGTGGTTTGCAATGACAATTGTAGTTATTTGGAATAGCTTAAGCTGCCTCAGGTGCTGTTTCAAGAAATTTACATTAGTTGAAGGTTGCCAAGATCCCATCGAAATACTTATTGTAGACTTGGCAAAATCGACTGAACTTCCATGAACTTGTGGTTGAAATGTATTTTTTAAATGACTCCCTCTTTACTTTTGTACCCAAGTCAGCTTTGTTGTAGTGACTGATCAATGGTGTGCTCCAGACTGTAATCATTGTCACTTTTCTCTACCAATTCATGTTGAACTGCTTCATTGAGATTAAGATTGCTTAAAGTGATCTATTAAAATCTTCCAAATTATTCCCCTCATGATGTGGTTCATGTTTGCTTCAGCTTATCAGGTCATGGATGTGATTATCACTTGTAAGTCTAAGGGGGTGTTGCTCAAAAGTTGCAATTGATCGCAAGTTGCAGTTGATCTGTACGCGCCAATCAAAATCATTGTTTCATGCGCGTCTTTTTAAATGCGCATAACGTGCGCGAATGGAAATGCGCGTTACTTTTTGCAAAGTTGCAGTTGATTTGCAGTTGATTTTGAGCAACACCCCCTAAGAGGGTGTTGCTACAAAGTTGCAATTGATTGCAAATAAACTGTAAATCAACTACAAATCAGTCACAAATTAAGATGTGCATTTTCATTCGCACACTGGCTGCACTTCTGGCAAGATGCATATGAAACAATGGTATTGAATGGTGCTTCCCGATCAGCTGCAACTTGCAATTGATCACAACTTTGTAGCACTACCCCGTTTGCCAGCTGTGCAGGATTTCTTATTGTATCTCCTGCTTTACGCTTGTGCAAGCCTGCACTTGGTTTAGAATTTAGTGGGAAAGGTTTGATCTCTCAGCATAGCATCCATTGGTGATTATAACAAATCTCACTTGCCAAGTCGCAAACAGGGAATGATTATAAAGAGATCATCATGAGTTTAGCCGGAATTGGTTTAGAAATGTGAGAGTAATCACCGTCATACTTGCACTTTTCTAGATCCATCCTTATTGACTTGATGTTTTAATGCATTAGAATGTGCATTTGTTTTTGTGTTGGGCTGCACTTTAGAAGTATGAATAAAATAGATTTATTAATATATGAAGAGATATTGTGGAGTTGTCTAGCTTTTATTGTAGTAGATTCATTTGCACAACTGGAGGTGGTACATATATAATACAGTGGAACCTTTTCATAATGAGGCCCTTTGTACCAGAGACATCACCTGTATCAAAATATTGTAATATCAGGAACCAAAATATAACAGAATGTCCCCCCTAATAACAAAAATAATGGGACCAGAAAAATTTCCTTGGGATAATGAGTTTATTTTAATGCTGTTTATGAGGTTCCACTGTATAATAGTACAGGGACTATGGAATGTGTATATTACAAGTTCTACACAAATTAACTGAAAATCAAACCCTCTACATGATGTTATTTTCATAAATTCTTGACTTCCTACAGAAGACAGTTCCCAAAGACACAATCACATTTAAATAAAGGACATTATGAAGCCAAATATCATTTTTACATAAGATTTATCACTGACTGCCCATCTCCACAAGTATGATGGGAAGATGGTTTCAGTACCAAGCGCACTTTGCTACTCTAGTTCATTTTTTTTCAATTAAAGGCAGGGAAGATACATTAAAATGGAGAAAAACAAACAAAAAACTTGTAACATCACACTGGCTACAAAAAGATAGTGAGATAAGAAACAGATCCTGAATCATAATTTTGGCTAACAACATTTCTGAGCCTTGTTACAAGCTACTGTTTATTACCGACAGGGAAGGTTTCAAGAGGACAGTCCTTAGTCACAGTATTCTAAATGCAATCGTGACTGTGATAGGATTTTTCTGGAATAATGAAATAGCATGGTATTGGGAGTCACTTTCGTTGAACTAGATAAATGTTTTTGTTCACTTTAGCATATCATCTAATCCAAATGATTATATGAATGATAATATTCTCTTTATTATATTGGCTCTGAGGCCAGGTTTGTCTTTAAGATGCTGTGTTTGTGACCAAAGCTCAACCTTCCATATAAAAACACCAATTCCATATTTGCTTTTAATTGATATCTAATCACTGGGTCTCAGATGGCAAGGTGTAAATTGAATTATCAAACCTAAAATATATATTAACGCTTCATATTTAAATATGTTTATTGAATTGTGACATCATTCTCCTCCGTTAATATGCTCATCAATATTATGTCATCAATGATTTCATAAATAAAAATCTGATTATACCTATTACAATTTGAAAGATTGTGTCTTATCATATTGTAGGTAAAATTGTATCAATGCAATAAATAAATAAATTCTAAAGTAAAATACAACTTGAAAATCTAAGACCTTGATATGAAAAATGTTTTTCACAAGTTTTAGAATGCGCAGCAAAAAATATCAAATTCCTTCGTTGCCAGCAAAAAAAAGGGGAAAGATTGTCACAATTCATCAAAATTATGATTAGCATTAAATGCTTAGTGTTATAATCCACACGACCACTATAAACTGACTGACCCAAAGTGCCAATATCACCGGAGTTTTGATCAGGAGAGTAAGGGGTAAAATTTGCCCTCCACAAATTTTCACCTGCAATTATTTCAATAGTAGGATGAGAAAGAGTTAACAAAATGATATCAACTCCTGTGAATAAAAAAGTACACTTTAGAGAGAAAAATTAACAAGACTCCTGTATCACATCCTGTATATTCACCCATCTTATAACATACTGTATAAAGCAACTTATAAAATTGGAGCACTACAGAGAAAAGACGACACAATGATACAAAGTGGCTTCTCACAACTAAATTCCGATAAAACAAAGTTTGAGATGAAGAATGCTGCAGGGTTTGCCATAGAGTATGTGACCATGCCTAAGTTCAACAATATAAAATCTAGAGTTGAAATCAGCGTTGTGTTTAATAAAGCTGTTAATAAATGTATGCGTAACTCTACAAACAACTGGGTCAATCTTTCTCAGGCATGATACACCAAAAGGAGTTATCATTGAGGGCAGGTAAGGGTCACTAGTCATTCGTAAAGTCGTGCGTAGATCTACAAACAGCTTCATGAAACACAACCCCGGACTAAAAGGATTTCAACTCAATTCAGTATCTGAGTGGAGTACTTGGTGTCGAGTCTGATCTTGGTCCTATCACTTGTGGATGCACTCCCAGTACATCATAGACTTCCTTTAGCACCAACAACACAGTGTCCTCAGACTCCCTGAAGCAGAAAGAAGAGGAGGAGAAAATGAATATTTGAAATAAAAAAATTACACTGTGAAACTTTCTGGAAAAAAATAGTACAGTATGACTCAACACTTGCTGATCAAAGAGTTTGTCATTAGAGAATTATAAGCATTATCTCTTACAGACACTGGGATTTAGCAAAAAAAAAATGGAAAACACATTTTCATTCGCTCACTATCTTTGTTTTTGACAAGACGCTAAGGAAAGGATGGTTCTGATTGGTGCTTGCTGATCAACTGCAACTTGCAATTGATAGCAACTTTGCAACAACACCCCTAAATCGGACAACTGCACATCTAATGAAAACATAACACAGAGAAGCCTCTTTCTGATGAGGACCTCAAATATTTCTATTTACCTTGCTACTGTAAATTAAGCAAATTGTTATGGCACACTCAAAATTGGCCTGGTTTTTATATGCAATAGGGAGAATACAAACACACATTACATATTACAGTAAAGTCTTACCAGTAACAAGCATGGCTGCTCATAGCAAAGAGATATTCATTGAAGCTTTCAAGAGGAGCCTCCTGTAGAACATAGTCGATTCGCTTTCCTCCATTCAGCTGGCCGAGTCTGAGGTTCTCTTCTGAAAATCAAAAGAAACAAGATGAAATTTATTAGAGTTATATGTCTAAATGGGCCAAAGTTTCTTTCGAATTTCCAACAAATAGCAGCCATCATGCATGAAAAAAGGAAAAAAATTACCATGAGAGTCAGTAGCATTCATATGGAGAAAATTTCAAAAATTTGCCCCAAATTATATCGTACCAATCAGGAGAACAATCTGCTTCTAATGAGGCATAACTGTTTGGTTTCGAAATATCATCAACTTATATCCTAAATCTACATCTACTCTATATTGTGGGTATCAAAATCTATGGACATCTGTACTTATTTCAAACACATCAATGTCATTATGCATTCACCTGTCTGCTCTAACTACATTTGACTTTAATATGGCATCAATCTAGAGAAGATACACGAGCATTCGTAAAACTTGAGTAGAATTCACAGTAAAAAATAGTCCATTCATTTCTTAGATCAAATTAGAGTCATAATAATGAATCCAAATGAATAAGGAGATTTTCAAGGGTTCTAGTTGCAATTTTGCTAACGCTATGGCCTGACTGCATTACATTATCATTCTGCTTCTATCTATCTAATAACATTTTAAACATTGGTCTCTCCATATCATGAAATAAAAAGACGGAACATTAATTCCAATTTTAGGTTGGCAAGTGTGTATATACAAGTACCTTGCTGGCTGGACTGCCCTTCAGCCTCTGCCTGCTGATTGGCTAACTGTTGTTTACTGAGTTGCTCGGCAACAGCCTCCATCTGTTCATCAGTGACCTTGTTAGGGTCCGTCTCGTCACTCTCCTCCTCCGTCCGGTGAGCCAGGGCAAACTGATGCAGGGTGTTCCATGTCTTCTTCATCGACTCTATCAGACTACGCTTGAGGTCGGAGCCAAAGTGCGATAGGCTTTCTCTCAATTCTGTAGGGATTAAGACAATTGCAGTAATGTGTGATTAATTAATATAGATGAAGACACAGTGGGTTAACGATGATTGCGATCTGTATATCAATACAAGAAGGACATTTCTCAGCAATCAGAATTTAAAAGGAAAATGCAAGTAAAAGAGATGAATATAAAATCAATTACATAAAATGGTCGATAGTTTTATTGATTTTTGTTTTCTCTTTTATCTTTCATAGATTGATAGCGGTTTATTGAATATAAAAAAGTATCACAGCTACAAAGCTGAATTGCAATTTTTTGTTAAAATATGAAAACTCAAAAGATACAAATTGCAACAGTAAATATATAATTGGAAAAAAAGAGCACATATAAATGAATAGTGATAAACATTATGAAAAGAAAAGATGAACAATAAAATACAGTCAACCTTGCACAAGTCGACCTCGCACTTTATAAGTCAAATAATCACCTAAGTCTATGGTCTTTTCTAGTCCCTTCTCTTTATATTCTATTGTTTACCTCTCATAAGTCAAATTTTCTCAAAGGCGAAGCTCTTTCTTCAGTCCCAACAGATTCGACTTATGCAAGGTTGACTGTAGCAATTGGCATCAAGATTATCGCTGGTGTATTTGACTCAAACAAGAAATCAGTCGGAAGTCCAATAAGAAGGGGACTTAGAGGGAAAAAATTCATGGTACTGACAATGACTTACCTAAGTGAAGGCGTTTTCTTCCTTTATGGTGTGGCATGAGAACAGGTTTGATGTCTGAGAGTGTAGGGTGAATCAGAGGCTCGATTCGGTATGCTACTGGATCAAACTAAAGAGTGAAATAATACAATGAATAAGACATTGTAAATTTGTACTTCAGCAAAAAGAGGAAATGTATTATACAATGATAGACCAGTACAAAACAAACAAAAAGACATGCATCTTTCATATTGAAGGATTTTCTTTTAAAATTATTGAGCAACTACAAAGAAAAGTAAACTTGAAGAAATGCTGTTTTTAAACATCTGTTAAGGGGCCTGTAACATAAACAACCAAACACACGCTAATTTGCTTGCACATACAAAGAGCAACCCTGACTGAGCAACAGTTTATTTTGAAATGCAAATGAATTCTCCAGCAATCATTTTTACCATTTCGTGAAATGCTGTTTGCATACCAATGAAAAAAACAAATATTCTGCGACACATAACATTAATACTTTTTGTGATGAAATATCTTACTACTGAATTTCGAAAATATTATTTTACGGGCAAAAAGTAGACGAAATATGCGACAATCAGTCGCAACTTTCGAGTAACACCCCAAAAGAAGAACAAAAATCGTTTTTCTTTCAAAAGAGTCTTCTTTTCTCCAAGAAAATCAAATTGTTTGATTACAAACAATAATACTTTTACTGATAAAGTATTCCTGGTTTTCTGGAATATGCACTCACCGGATGGAACACATTGAACATATAAGGGCAAGTCGGCAAGCGGTAGTTCTCCCCAACTCTCCCTACACCTCGTATGGTGAGGAACATACCGATGGGAGAACCCAAGGCAAAGAAACAGGCTGGTTGGAAGTCTAGCTGAGGATAGTTCACAAACGGCTGGCCAACACCTGGTGATGGATAATGTAATTGATTTGTTTTATAGTAGAATCACAATAATAAATCTAAAATATTTGAAATAAGATTAAAATTTAGGCACAGATATGTATATATTTTTTTTTACTACATTGAGGATGTGAAGGATCTAAACAAATATCACCTGTGAAGAAGAAAAATATGGGTTTGCAGTACATATACACTGGAAATTGTGTAAAGCATTATACTCCTGGATAGAATAAGCTAATAGTCCTATAGAAAATTTTTTTTAAAGTCTATTCAGATCGGATGTATTAAAAAAAAACCCAAGAGCACTTTTCAGTTCAAGATGCATTATACTTTCATGAATGATTTATCTATTGGCCAATTGATTGCCAGAAGGATCAATTGAGTGAACAATTGATTGATTTATTCATTGACAAATTGATTGATGGATTGTTTGATGGGGCCATTGTTTAACTAGTTGTTTCATGATTGATTGATGGATTTATTGATTGACTGACTGACCAATTGATTAACCGACTGATTAATTGTTCGTCAGATTGCTTGCTTTATTATTGATTGATTGATTAAGAGGGTACTTTTTCTGATTAATGAAGACTGACAGCTTAAAGGTTGGCTTTGGTAACTTGCCTTATGATTATTTGTTGGTTTACTGTATGTAATTGATGGATTGATCGGGCGATTGATTGTTTTGTGTGATTGATTGGTTGGTTTGATGAATGACTTCAAACTCACCCTCTAGCCCTGGCTCATAGTCGACATGTACAGACATAGCAGCATGGAGACCATCCCGTGAAGGTTGTACTGCTGCTGGGGAAATATGCTCCTCATGTTTCTCTTGCTCTACAGCTTTCCTCTGTTCAGCCTTTACCTGCTCCTGCTGCAGGAGTGATTCCTTCCGCTTCGCCTGAAACATCAGAGATTCCAAATCAAAATTCATTACAAATCTAAGAACAGAATAGAACATGAAGTTCATGGAGAAAGAAAGTACATAAAATAAACCACACTCTGGATTCATGCCTTCACATCAGTTCTCTTATTAGTCAATTGAAACTATTTTTCCAGTTATTAAATATCTATCACATAATTACTATTAATGCTAAGGGACTTTTTTTTCTATTATACCTTCTAAAGTTACATGCAACTTTGATTAGTAATGGAGAAAATAATATGCATTATAGCTTTTCATTGTTACAAATTATTTTACCATTTCTATTAAAAAAAGAAAGTAATATCATGGCATTTCCTTGTCATGCAAGCTTCTTAACTAATCATTAAGCATGCAGAAGACAAGGCAATTGAAGATGTTAATGGCAAATATTGGCTTGAGAGTAATTTAAACTACATTATGTTTATTCACAGAAAAATATGAGAAGTATCATGGTAACACAGCACTCATGTGTTATTGAAATAAAACATTATTTTGTTCTTGGGTCATCATGGTGTAAGTCTAGTTATTTCAGACCACGAAGGATATTGTTCAACATGCATTATACCAAACCAGGATTTTCTTTGGGACACTAATTGCAATGTATTCAAATCAATTTATTTTAAAATGGTTGAATTGAAATGATTCTACAGGCTAGTGCTGAAATTTACCTCCTTTGCGGCTTGATCCCTGAGGAAACCCCCTAGTTTCTTGCGTGGACCGAGAGGAATACCCATCTCTTTCAAATCCGCATCACCGCACATGAGCTGATTGGGGTAGATGGTGGATATAAAAAGAGGCATGCTGAGCTCATTTACGGCAATATCAATTCCATATTATCTCCTTTTATTTTGGGTGTGAAACCAAGGGACGGGTTGGCAAAGAGACTGATCTGGCTTATCCGTACGCTTGGAGGGTACAACCCCATCCTTTGGTATTTACTGCAATTGGTCAGTATTGCAGAAAGCTATTAATCCAGCAATTTTGTAACTTCCTCCAATCTGAAAAAAAAAAAAAACTAATTTTTCCAAGGACCGAGAGGAATACCTATCTCTATCAGATCTGCATCACCGCACATGAGCTGATTGGGGAGGATGGAAGATACAAGAAGCATGCTCCAATCACTTCTGGCAAAATATTTATCCCCAATTTTTTCTTCAGTACAGCATCCTTGGTTTATTTTCAAATACAAAATAAATGTACGATGCATGCTGATCACAAAAAAATGTATAAATATGAAAAACAATACAAATGATCATGAAACCAATCATTGTTTGATTAACTTGTGGAAAAAAAGAGAAATTGAAAATCAAATTTGGTATATTGGGGAATTCATGAAAAATCATTTTCTTCAGATTACATACAAAAAAGTGACAATTTCCACTCGTTGTAATTGAATAATAATTAAATAATTTTCAAGATTTGGAAGAAAATATTTCAGCTTTATTATCTGAAGCTTTCGGGTGGAAGAATCTCATTAAAAGCATCATTACATATAGAGCTAAAAGCTTGCTTTCGGTTAAACAAGAGCTGAAGCCAATTCTAAATACAAACATTAGGTGGAGATTATGTGGAAGACTGCAGGCCTAATTCTAAAGGTTTTCAACACATTTGGGGGAAGCAGGCTAGCTATATTACAAGCAACTTTACAAACAATTTACTAAGATTCCATAATAGTTACAAAGCATCAAATTTAAGATTGTTGTATTGAGGACATAAACCTTGTCAATATTTTAATTACTTCTCTGATCAAGTATAACTTCATTACACTTGGTTACAACAGCTTCAGACCCTTGGGTTACTTAAAATTTAGATTGGATTCAATCATTAATGCCAATGCCGGGTAACAAAAACATTATACAATACTAACTTAACCAGTATTCAGGATTAAAAAGACATCAAGGATAAAGATATCAAAAGCAATTTTAGACATTACAATGCAGAGTCCCATGCATCTTCTCGGGAATATACAGAGAGAAAATGTCAAAGCTCTCATAAAAGTTATNGGGGGGGGGGAAGCAGGCAAGCTATATTATATGCAACTTTACTAGAGCAGTTTACTTAGATTCTAATAAATTCCATAATAGTTCCAAAGCATCGAATCTAAGATCGCTGTATCAAGGACATAAATTTCAACAATATTTTAATACATTCTCTAGTCATTTGTGTCTGTATAACTTCAGTAATCACTTGTTTACTGCAACTTCAGACCCTTGGGTTGCATAACACTTATAACTCAGTTTGGTATCAGTTATTAATGGTAACGACTGTAACTATAACATTATACAATACTCACTTAAGCAGTATTCAGGATTAAAGAAGACACACAGGACAACATTGTTATCTAAAGCAATACTACGAATTACGATGCAGGGTCCCATGCATCCTCTCAGGAAAATACAGAAAGAAAGAAAATGTCAAAGCTCTCATAAAAGTGATCTGTAGATACAAGACACTACATGGCGGAACTAAGTGCTCTGTACAAAACTGCAGAAATGTATAGACCAGGAAAGTAGAGGCACTAAAGCTCCATGATCTTTTTAGCTTTTAGGCCCATTTACATAATTCCTAACATTTTTTTTGATAATGCCCCTAAACAAGCATCAATTATTTTCAAAAGTAATAATACCTACCAAGCTCTCCATGTCGATCCTCTCCTCTTCAAACTTGGGTAGCAGATCAAGCAGCCCCATGGATTCAAGTGACTCCTCAAGGGTCATCACGGCCGGTCCATCGTCCAACGTTGCCCCACTGAGTAGCGACGCACTACTGCTAGATGGGGTCATGGATTCAACAGATGGGACAGGGGTTGGGGGCTTGTCGGCGAAGATTTCTGATTTGACAAGGTTCTCCTCCGACTCGACTTCATTGCCATCTTTCTGATGCTTGAGAAGATCGAAGGCAATGAGGGATCCTGGAGTAAGATCCAAGTTAAAGGTATAGATTAGTTTTAGGATAAATGGCACTTCAGATATTTCATTAATTTGTGAGCTGCAGTAAAAATCTTCACTTTATAAAGATGTCAATAACAAATTGTAGTATGTTCAAATTTTTGTTGGATAAAATCAGCCCAGACATGGCTTATTCATTGCAAAAACAAAAATAACACATTGCTATGTTTTATTCACCAGCACACTGCCTCATTTTGCTTAAATGCTGCTCGTTTGTAGCATAAAGCAGCGTAGCCCAATACAGCAGGCATTCATAGGGAAAACCATTAGGGCCTTCGTTTGTTACATTCATTGTATACACATGAGAATCAGCTCCAATTTTGTTGGTACAACTCAATAGATAGAGCATACACATAGTAATAATCCCCTATCCACACTCACAATCTGCATAACTTTTGCCCTGCACATTCCTGTACTCAATGTTAGGCTTAAAAATTCAAAGAGGGATTCATCAGAGCGTTATGTAATAAACTAGATGAATCCTCGACTGCGCACGGTCGAAATTTACGCCTCCGCCATCACGCAATCAGAAAGATATGTACAGCCTGTTCCATGCCATCAGAAATCAAAAACATTTTACAAATTTTGCGCACTGCGACCTTTGACCCCGTGAACCCCAAATCTCATCAGTTCTTCCTCACATGCTTATACATAATTGAGCTACACACTGTGGGTTTGAAACATTGGTTCAAACAATAATGAGCTTTATCGGGTGATTTTGTAAAAGTTTTTCTGCCCCGTGACCTTTGACCTTTGACCCACTGAACCCAAAATCTAATCATTTCATCCCCACATGCTTATAAATACTTGAGCCAAGTTTGGTGAAAATCTATAAAGCATTTCTGAACTAATCGCGGTAACAAGGTCCGGACGGACGCACGGACGGACAACCCAAAAACATAAGCCTCCGGCACCACCTTACGGTGGCAGAGGCATAAAAAAGCTGTCTCAAACACACAAAAAAAAAGACTCACCTAAACTGTGTCCAATCAGGGAGACTTGGCCACAGAAATCCGGGTTCCTCTCTCTAAACTTGGCATATAGCTTGTTGATCTCAGAACACACAACCTCTGCAATCTGCTGAGCATAGATGGGACTTGTGTAGAAGAGAATGTCTAGAAGTGTCTCGTTTGTGAAGTTGCGAAGTCGGTTGATGCTGGGTAGAGTGATACGCTTTAGTCTCCTGTTAATAGATATAAGGTTAACAGACATTTTATGTGGTCAATTCCATAAATCAGGTTTGTCAGACCTCCAACATACACAACCTTCCAGAAATAACATTCCATTATTCATACACGATTTATAAACTAAGTTTCATTCTTGTAAATGATCATGGGTCGATTAGTTCATAAAAATATGTATAAAGTGATGTTAGCAATAGAAAGCGTTGGTCAATTGATGGAACTGCCCATGAACGAATTCGCTGCTATAAATGCTATACACCTGTCATCCAAAATCTGTATCCCTCTACAGTTTCAGTTCCACAATGATTAACAATGGTTATAGAATATATATTGATGTCTCTTGAAAACACAAAAATGCTTTATTTAGTATTAATCGTAATTTCAGAGCAATATTTGACACAGATTGGTTGTTGTGTTGTGTTACCATGTACGAGAAAGATTCAATCAATTTATAGTTCAAGGCTGTGGTAATTTTTCTAAATATAGAATACCGACATGCATCAAGTATGGACAAATTCTCTAATTAGCTGATCAAACTAAAATATCATTTCCAAACCATCTGTCACTAATAACGGCCGTCAATAATATCAACCTCTTGAAGACAGGAAATAAAGAGAAAAATGAAACAAAAAATACTAGCCTGTCAACTCCAGTTGCATCTCCATGTAGAGCTGCATACCAGTAGACCGGTAGAAACTCCACACGGCCTGCCCTCCCTTCATCCTGGGCTTTCTTGAAGTGTGACATCATCAAACCAAGAGATAATGATCTGAAATCATCAACTGTCATAAAACAGAATAAGAGATATTAGAGAGTGTGCTTATATATCATATCGTCAGTTCAGTATAAATTCCGCATTCTCTACCCTCCCTTAATCCTGGGCTTTATCAAAATGTAATGGAATCAAACCAAGAGATAATGATCCAAAATGATCAACTGTAATGAAATTGAATAGAATAAGTTATATTAAGAAGCTGGCTTTTACATCATTAGATTAACAAACTTCAGATCAATAATCAAATCTATTACTTTCAGTTCAGTAGATATCTCTATCAATTCAGAATACAAAGCACCACAATTCATATCTGCAAACCTAAAAGTTCATCATCTCATTTGTCATCTTTCACATATGATAGGTAGTACTAAAATGAAAAAATGTAAAAAAAGATGAAGAAATGCAGATGCAAAATAATACTTAATGCTCTAAATGATCATCGACATCAATACCCCTCATCAATATCAGTGGTATAAGCACGAGATTTTAAATTTACATCATTGGATTTAATAGACCAAAATCTAAAATCATAATTTTTACCCTGCATTACCAATGTAAGGACAGATTCAGTGATTATATTCCTACATAAAATTTATTCCATCTAAGTTTACAGAATAACTCATACTTTGTTTGCGAAGGGTGTATTCTCTTTTCATCTTTCTGTGCATATATACTCTGGATAAGTTTTCAGATTTCAAAATCATTAAACCATTAACTTACCACATTCTGTTATAGTTCTGAATCTGAGATCACACACTGGTCCTATTCCATGAATGACAAAGACAAGGCTATCGACTTGGCTAGACTCTCCTGTACACAAAGATAATAAGAAATTAAAGATTTACTAGAGAACACTGCAAATGTAATAAAACATATTAGAATTGCCAACAATTGCGAGTATTGAGAAGATATGTGCTGGTGTAGATTCAGATCCTACTTCCTGAACGACTGAATGACTTCTGTGGACCGAAGACATGGAACAGCCTATCACATAAACTTGGGTCATCAAACTCTCTTGAAGTGTTTAAGCGCAAGCTTAAGACATATTTATTTACACTGTAACTTTTGACTTTGAACTAAGGAGACGCTAAAATAATGTGAAGAGCATAGAGCAGTTCGACTGATTACGCGCTATATAAATGCCAGTTTATTATTATGATCATATTATTGTGGTCTTCCTTATTACATGGGAAGATATATTGTTCACCTGTTCAGCTATTCATTTTCTAATTTCTAATGAAGTACACATTCTGGAATGGTTTGCATCTCATATGGTTCTGAATCAGGGGTCCTATTCCGTAAAATGACAAAGACAATGTTATCTACTTGGCTTAGCTCTACCATACCAAAATGGGGAGCCCCAGGTGATATTTCAACTAGTCATTTTTAAAATCAAGATGATTTTTTCCCAAAAAAATGGAGTAGTTTACTGAGTGATATACTCTTTAACAAATGTTGACCAATTTATGGATTTCCCTATTCATAAGTCTTCAATTTGTATGCATTTCATAAGATGTCTTCCTTGACCAGGGCGATCATCATTCCTGACCAGAGTAATTACTAAGACTGACCTTGCTGGATGCTATCAATGTCATCCACACCTCTCTTGACCACCCTTGGTCTCATTTGAGTGTCCGGTGATGCTCCCCACTCGTCCGGTCTGGTGGACGGTCTGAAGTGGACGATCACATTTGGATTGTGCATGATGATGGTTTCTCCGTCCGAGAGCTCCAGTCTGCGATGCCACTGGTTCTGCATCGATGCGGTACGGTACTCTTCCTTAATAAGGAGGTTGAAAAGGAGTATAATGATTTATAAAGTGCTGTGATGTGATCAGATTTTGCTTTAATCAATATCAATCTAATAATATCAGCAAATTGGGATGAGACTGGGACAAGAGTTTGTTAATATTGAAGTGATGTAATAAAAATCAATGTCAACAACATCACCACCACTACCATCATTATCATCATCATCATTAATCATCATCATCATCATCATCATTACCACCACTACCATCATTATCACAATCACCACCATCACAACCACGAGCACCACCACCATCATCATCATCATCGTCATCGCCATCACCATCACCATCTCCATCATCATCATCATGATCGTGGTCATCACCATCATTATAATCATCATCATCGCCATCATCCCTATCACCATCAGCACCACCACCACCCTCAATTCTTACCTCTAGCATATTTGCCATCTGTTCCTCATAAGGGATAAACCTATTTTCACTGTCACTCTTGTAAAACCACGTACATCTCCTAACAGGGGAAGGATGCTCTTCCCAGTAGATCGCAAAGCGTAACCTCTCTGATAG
>BQKZ01000222.1:108295-121939 GCA_036244855.1 Temnopleurus reevesii | reverse complement strand
GTTTCCAGTGCCAGCTGAGGGGTGCAGCAGCACTTTTAACGAGGCACAGTTGTTGAGAATAATACAGTGAATGTATAATTATGAACACAGCCGATGCAGATGTGGAAATGATATCGATAAATGTCCAATATTTGTGGACCACAACAATTTGTTTGACTTCGAATAACGCATGGGTGAATAATACAGGTTTTGTATGATTTATTTGAAAAATTACCTCAACACAGGTTATTGCCTTGGGTAGTTCGACTTAGGCAGAGGAGACTGTATAAATACATCTTTTTATATACTCAAAGCATAACTGTTCTGTGTAGACAATATATCACTTCTCATTTGCTGTGATTTATTATTTGCAAAGATTGGTATTTATTTCTATTTATCATGTTATACATGAAATACTTTTCCTTTCCTCAAGATTGGTGATCATTGATGTTTCCTTCATAAAGGAAATATCTGATCTAAAATGTGACATATTGACAACTATTGTATCTATGTAAAAAGGCGAGAATACACCATGAATACATAGAATTTGTGTATATATTAGAATATCCATCGTGAATAAATTTCATGTTCTGTACATAGTACTTCTATAATTTGCTGTACAATGTGTAATTTCAATGTTATGCTCAAGACAAGAGGCCTTTAAAGTTAAATTTGAGGATTCGGTGGAAGGTTTGTGAACTTCCAAACCCAAATCCTGATTGCTAGTTACTTTTTTGTTTATCTTATGCCAGAAATGGTGATGTTTTTTTCTTTACTATTTTTTTCTGCATAATATGATATTACAGTCAACTTTGCCTATGTTGACCTCGCATAAGTCATTTAATTAGGTAAGTCCGAGGTTTTTACCCCCTATATGCCAAATTTTCTCTAAATGAAATTAATTTCTTCAGACCCCACAGATTCAACTAAGGTTGACTGATAATATATTCAGAAAAAATGGTAAAAGGAAAGAAATTTAGACATAGAATATGGGCATAATGGAGAGAAGTAAAGATGATGAGATTAGTAAGGAAGTAGGGAGGGCAAATGATAAGAAGGATGATTGTGAAAGGTGTGATGCTCAAAGAGATGGATAGAGAGAGACAGAGCGATAAACATACTGGGCAGTGTATCACCAAAATAAGAAGGACTTTAAGAACGAGTGGTATCCATTCTTGCTCATAGTGGTTCATAATATTACTCATATTCAGCTTGAGAACTGATACCAGTCGTTCTTTGAGTTTGTTATATGGACATTTTTATCATGGTGAATCACAACCCCTGATGGAAAAAAAGGAGAGGGGGGAACAGGGAAAAAGACAAATCGCAGAGAGAGGGAGAACAGTGCTCAACATTGAAAGGAGACGAGTAGGACTATGAATAATGAAATAAGCAGAGAGGGCTTTTGGAGTGATGAATAACTCCTGGATGAAATAAGAGTCGATGATAAAGAAGTGCGAAATGTGGAAACAAAAGATGCCAAAGTACTTTTGTGTGTGTTTAGGGAATGTGTGTGTGTGTGTGTTAAGTGAATGAGAGAGAGATGGATAGTGAGTGCAAGGAGATGGGTAACGAGACAATGAAATGTGAGTTGAATAGTGCCAAGAGACGAGAAACACGATATAAACTATTTCCAAAAAATTAAGTAGAACGCCAATTCATAGTTCCTTTGTAATAATATTGAAATCGGAACCAACTTGTGATTGTTATGTCTGCACATTTCAATACACGGCGTACAGATCTATTGTTCATGACCTACTTTCTTTTACGGAAATAGTTTATATCATGTCAAGTATAAATAATGAAAAAAGAAGAGAGAGCTTATGAAGTGATGAACAACTGGATGAAATAAGAGTCAATGATAAAGAAGCATGAAATATGGAAACAAAGATGTAAGAGGGTTTGTGTGTGTGTGTGTGTGTATGTGTGTGTTAAGTGAATGAGAGAGATGGAGATTGAGTATGAGTGATGGGTAACGAGTCAATGAGGAGTGAGTTGAATAGTACGGTGCCAAGAGACGAGAGAGAATCTTGATGTGAAGAGAAAGAAGGAGAAGTGATCATGAAATGTGAGGAATCATTTTAGAGATTTTGAGTAATATGAAAGGGGGATCGGGGAATCGACAAGTTTTATTAAAGGAGGGTCGTAAGATGAAGTGTAAGATGAAACCTAACTGATGAAATGGCAATCATGTTATAAAGAAGCATGAGTAGTATCTCGTAATTAGAAACCATCTGGAATAAAATTATTGGAAATAGTTTTTCGACGGATATCAATAGGTATGGGTGTGAACCTTTACCAAAAGAAAATCAGGGCGAATGCGGGTTGGGGAAAGTGCTTTTTGTCAAGGTCAAAGGTCAATGACCTTTTTTTTACACACTGTGTAATGGTATCTCCGAGATAAAATATCGCAGGTTGGTGATTTTTGTGTAAAAATGGACAAATTATTACAGGAAGATAAAATCAAATACACTAAAAATTTTAGACGAGCATCAACCCTAAAATTGAAGGTCAAAACGTCAATGAACTTTTCACATACTCAATAGTGGAATATTTTGCATTTAATTCCACAGGTAGGTGATATTGATGTAAAAATGGACTATGGAACATTTGACAGTTTTCTTTTCATTGCTGTTAATAGGTATAGGTGTCAACATTTACCAAAAAAAAGTTAGGGCGAATTGGGTCTAGGTAAAGTGTTTTCTATTGAGGTCAAAGGTCAACGACCTTTTAACACACTGTGTGATGGTATCTGCGAGATAAAACCGCAGGTTGGTGATTTCGGTATGAAAATGTACACATTTTTACAAGAAGATAAAGAGTGAAAAAATAATAAAATGCCCTGTTATCTTCCATTCACATGATTCGAATGCCCTTTACGTCAAATTTTAAAATGTGCGACAATCTCAATCTTTCACAAGATTTTAATAACAATACACAAGACCACTAACATTTTTACAAAATACAAAAGAGCATGGGGAGAAAGGGAGAGGGTGTGTAAGCGTGCGTTTGTGCGTGTGAGTGGGTGTGTGTGCGCGTGTTTGTTAAGAGTGAGATCGTTAGAGAATAGTTTTACTGGTGTAGATATAAAGAACATTTCAATAAAACAAATAGGATACGATGCGGTGCATTTCACAACGCATGACTGGGCATCGCTCGACATCTCGCAGTCCGCTCATGAGCGGGACGCCACATTAGATACTCGAGTATCTCCACCATTTCCAGGTGTTTGCTTGAGAGCTCCCAGCTATATTATTGAGCTGAAATTCAGCCGATGAAAAAGTGATCTTGACGAATGAGGTCATTTGAGCGATTCTTGACAAAGATCTGCACCTTGTTCGTCCTCCCGACTAACAATGATGAAGATGTCCCGATTCAAACAAAAGTTCTTTGCTTTTGATACCTATCCTGCCTGTAAATGAGTCATATAATTTTACATTATTCTTTTTCCATTTCGCTTTTTTTTTTTTTACTAAACTGTCGTATGACTATTGCTCTACCTGTGACGGATGATACTTAAAGGGGAGTTACACCCAGACAATAATGTATAGTCAGTAAATGAAGAAAAATTAGATGAACAAATTGTGAAAATTTGATCAAAATCGGATAATCCGTTCAAAAGTTATGCATTTTCAAAGTTGTCATTTCCATCTGTGCTGGGCATCCTTTAATTGGCAACGTATGGCCAATTAGCATAATCTGTGATGTCATACATGGAGAACTCCTCATCCATTTTGTATATGAATTTATTGAAAATGGATCAATATCTTATTTCAAATGAGGAATCAACACCGTTCTTTCTGGAATGCTTGCAGAATTGATGTGGCTATAATATATATAACCGAAGAAACCAAATTTTGTCTACTTTTATGGAAAAAGAGGAAAATGTGAAATTCTGTGTACAAATTGAATGGATAGTTCTCCATGTTGGCAGCTATTTTGTGCCTATACGTTGCCAATTTAAGGAGCCCATAAGGGGTTTAATTCAAAACTTTGAAAATTCATAACTTTTGAATGGATTGTCGGATTTTGCTCAAATTTTCACAGATTGACCATTGTATTTTCTTTGTTCACCGAGCGCACATTGATGTTTGGGTGAAGTTCCCCTTTAATATTCCTTACCGTAAATAATAATGACATAATGAAAATGCTGATATAGATTACCGCGTATTGTCCTTATATTCATGCACTTTACCTCGTTACTATTTTTGTCAGTATCTTAAATTTTAATTTGGGAGAGATGTTTTTTAGATTAAATAAAATTTCTACATTATAATATGCAACCCCTATTAGTATACATATCTCACTCTTTTCTATTTCCGTTCTTCATATTAACTAGCATTTACTTCTCTCTCTCCCTCTCTTCCTCTCCCTCTCTCTCACTCTCTTCTCTTGCTCTACTCCTACCTTTTTTTCTCCTTCTCTCTTTATTTAAATCTATTTTCAATTGGAATTCATTTCTTTTCTTCTTTTTAATATTTCCCATGCAAATTACAAAGTATCAGTGAGCTAAAGATCGTTTCATTTTTAAATCACTTGGTTAGCCATACATTCTTTCATACATCGTTTTATTTTCATCGCACACCTCACTCTCTTACAGTCTTCCCACTTCTGTGCTCTCTATAAATTAAAAGAAATAAACATTTAAGTCGTCAGTAAGACGTTAAATCATATGTCTTTAAGCTTAAAGACTTATTCTTATTTGATTTGATTTGATTCGTCATAATGCAAGAAAATACCATGACATGATGCTTCACTAAACAAAGATCTTTGTAAAGAATTCAATCCTTTACAAAGATTGTAAGTCTATATAAGAGCGTAGTGTTATCTTTAAATCGAAGAGTATTGTCACACTAAACAGCTTCTATTTTTAAGTATATTCAACGAACTTTAGAATTGAACAGAAAATAGTCAGCTGGAAGCCTATTCTTATAATTCAAGTCAAATTTAACTATATTTCTTGTTGGCTTTGACTGAGTTTCAGTCAATTCTGACTGGAAATTAGTAAAATAATTACTAATAAACCAATTTGCTCCCAGCCGACTCCATATATTCATTTTTAACTGAATAATTTTCAGAGTGTAAGATTCTCATACCCCACTCCCATCCACTCCCTTCTCAATCTATTAAATCACTCACCTTCTAATTTCCCAGCTCTCCCTCTTTCTCCAAAAGCTCAAATCAATACCACACCCAAAGGTTGAAAATAATGGCTCGGAAGATATCGTCCATTTTGACAGATCAATTCTGTTCTCATCCCTGCCGATATTGATGAGACTGGGATGTGTCAAGTACCCTAATGGTGGCGAGTATTTATTTGCGGTTAAATCCCTGTTGATTCCTGTCTTCAAGATAAGCAATTCCAGGCGACAGATGACATGAGGTGTCTTCCAGGCAATAATCGATCAGGGGAGCTTTACAAGAATCCTTCAAAAATCCCTGATTAATGATTCAATATGACTTTCATTCAAATAAAATGTCCATGTCGTTTGGTGAAATGCTCCCCTGAAGATGTTAAGCTTGGAAGACAAAAAGACTGAAACAAACTTCCCAAAAAGTAGTTACCACAAATTTCAAAGGGCTTAGATATCAAACTTGCACATATCCAGAAAGCATATATACTTCATTCAATATTTTACCCCTTCTGCAATTCGATTTCTATAAATCCGTTTAACCGGAAAATTGTTCTATTTAAATAAGCATGATAAGAGACTATTTTAATCTAGCACATAATACGGAAATGCAAACAGAGTCACGCAGTATTCAATGATCTTCAACATCTCAAATTTCTGCTTTATTCGTACAAGACGAAAGAGTGTATTTCTCAATCATCGTTAATCTAATTTTTCTAATAAATAATTGATTTCTTCCTTATCAATTTTGCTCCTTAGCGTGTTATTCTTTTTTAAACAATTCATTTCTTTACAATGAATTTTGCTCATTAGTGTGTATTTCAAATCCATTCATCATTGCAAAGCACTGACTGGGCAACATTTCATATTACACTTAAATTGGAAAGTATGAACAATCTCGCTTGTTTTGTTCTTGTCTTTGAGGACTTGAAAACATTAACAAGTGATAGTTGAACTATTGTTCCGATCTTCTTCTTCTTCTTCTTCGTTTTCTTCTTCTTCGTTTTCTTTTTCTTCTTCCTCTTGTCTTTCTTATTCTTCTTCCACCGACCACCGTGGACAATGATCAGTTCAGTAGAAACAAATTCGTATTTGTTATATGTTGGTATTTATCCTTCATTAATAGTCACCATAATGTTATCTTATCGAATCATTTTTAAATAGTAAATACTGTTGCAACTCCAGCAGTGCAACGTGGTGGTACGGTGGTGGTGGTGGTGGTGGTGGAGCCTTTGGGGGCAAATGGGACGTAAAATTTGTGCCGAGTCCAGCCTATCCTCTAAAAAATAGGGTTGTCAGGCTCCTCAAGAGGAGCAGTGCAATTTTTGTGCCAAAGAAGCTTTTTCCGTTTGTCAGACCATTGGACGCCTAAAAACGATGTTGGTTGGCCTCAGTGTTTTAAATCCAGGGTCATCGCATAAACTCGGACTCCAAGATAACAAACTGATACCTAAGACTAGAGAATAAATAGTATTTACAATGTTCATCAGCTAGATATACAAACTCTGAATATGTACATTGGGTAAAAGTTTCTGAGGAAAGCTCCGTGGATAAACTATTACAAATCGATGTTTTGACCTTATGCATATTCTCAATAGACCTAACAAAGATGTACATGTAAGGTTAACTATTGAAGTTGTTATGCACCTAGCTGCAAATGCGCGTTTTTATTATTTATGTTTTTTTCTGATTATGGCACAAGAGAAGTCTTAGCGAGAAGAGGAAGGCTAAGACCCTTTCTGGAAACTAACCCCAGAATTGCACTTGAATAGAGAGGGGGGAGGGGAGCATTTTTTTGACGAGGATGCATGCACCCGTCAGTCCCTCTATTCTCTATGCCTTATTCACATTCATACTTGGGGGCGCTCGCCCCATGGTACACCCTGGATAGCGCCAATGTACGTCCTTAATTTTGAAATGTAGTCCAACATCGTAGCTTGCAATTATTCAGTGGTCTTATGATCCGGGATATGAACGGGGGGGAACATATAGCTTGGACACAAAGGAGTCCTGACATAATGACAACTACAATGGCATACCACTGTAATGGGTTGTTTAGAATGTAATCGTTGCTATGTCGGTTCGATGCGATCATCCGTCATCTTTACATCGGTTGAAAAATCATTGATGAATTATGATATTTAGCTCAAAGCATTTTATATTACAGGGAGAAATTTGTTTTCGCGGCCAAAAGAAGTAAACATTTTACACGTAAAAATATTTTTCTATTCAGCTACAAAACTAATTCATACTTTCGCCAGTTTGGTTGCTGTAGACCATCAAAGCATTCAATTATATTTCATTACCAATGCAGCTTTTATCCTAGAAGAATATTCGTAGCTAGTTCATTTCTTCAGCTTAAGATGTTCCCTTCAGAGATTATTGGCAACAGCATATGAAAATTGGTCCTCATGACCAACCAACAAATTACGTCAGAGGCTAGCTAGTATTCCCCAGAGGTGTCCTTTTCTACATGCAAGAAACGGCAAACAAATATCTACACCAACCATTTAGTTCTTTTCTCTGTTTTTTCCAAAATGGCCGCCATCTTCACTGTGGCGTGTTAGGCTGATACTGCGTACTCTGCATGTAGTCTAACATAAGATCAGATGCTTGTTGCTGCTGCTGCTGGGGTTGTGCCTGTTGCTGCTGGATTACTTGTTGTTGCGACTGGTGGTGGTGTTGTAGTGGTTGCAGTGTTGTTGTGTAGGATTCAAGGGGGCCGGTTGCCATCATGCCGCCATTGGTTGCCGGGTCATGTGTCATCTCCATCCCGGGTTGAACGCTGCTGTAATCATGCATCTTTGCCTGTAATTAAACAAAAATCAGGAAAAGCAAAGATGGGAGTTTAAAAATAGTAATCACCACATGTATAATGGAGTATCTGATCTTTGTTTTCACAGAAAATTTCTGGCGACTTTCCTGTTATCAGCTTGTCACAATTTACAATATACTCATAATATTGCGATGGCATTACAATGAAAAACAACAATTATTCGACATAATCATCTCGTCATGTCGACAATATATATTTTGAGCCGATGTTGACGAGTTAAATTTACGTGGGGTCGATATTGACGAGAAACGTTGATGTATAGTCGATGTTGACGAGTTAAGTTGGCGTGGAGTTAATGTTGACAAGTTACGTTAATTTGAAGTTGATGTTGACTAGTTGTGTTGATGTGGAGTCAAAGTTGACGAGTTACGTTGATGTGGAGACGATGTTGAAGAGTTTCGTCGATGTGGATACGATGTTGATGTGACGAGTTACGTTGATATAGAATCGATGCTGACGAGTTACTCGATGTGGAGTCGATGTTGACGAGTTACGTTGATGTGGATCCGATGTTGACGAGTTACGTTTATGTGAATTAGATGTTGATGAGGTACGTTGATTTGGAGTTAATGTTGACGAGTTACGTTGATGTAGAGTAAATGTTGACGAGTAACGTTAATGCGGAGTCAATGTTGACGAGAGACGTTGATTTGGATTTAATATTGACGAGGCACGTTGATTTGGAGTTAATGTTGACGAATTACGTTTACGTGAATTCGATGTTGACGAGCTACAACCATTTTGAGTCAATGTTGACGAGTCACAGCAATGTGCGCTCAATGTTTACGAGTAACGTTGATGTAGATCATGATGCTTTTGAATTGTTTCTTATTATTTGTCATCTTCAACCGTCGTGAGTTCCTATTCTTATTTTTTGCTACAGATCCTAAGTGATCGGAAGTATATAGATGAAGCTCTCAGGGTAGCCAAATCAAAGCTTCGATAAGGTAAGATTTTATCTGTTTATAGGAATAGAATATCTTGTTATCCAGAGCTTTATACAAAAAAGTGTTCCCGCCACATATCGGCCGTATTTTTGCAAAGTCTCGGTAGCCAAAGGGTAATGTTGCTCTAATCCAGGTATAATATCATCGGAACATGTTCTTCTGTAGAATTAAAAAGATCAGCAGAATATAATCAATATGATCAGATGATGTCCTTTATGTTGTTGCTATGTCGGTGTTTGTTTGTTTTAAAGGAACAATACCCTTTGGCTCCCGTCACTTCGAGAAAATTGCTCAGCCGGCTTCGTTCACTAGTCGTAACGTTAATTTCCTATCTAGATCATAATAACCTACATACCTTTTCACGCGCCCAGATGAAGCCCCTAGCCCTCGCCCAATGGTAGTACGCCCCTCCTGCCGTGGGAAGCCTCGTCGTCATCGTCAGCGTCTCTTCGAGATCATTGATGTATTCAATGGCAAAACGGAGGGCTTGAATCTTCGACATCTTCTTGCCCGGTTGCTTACGATGCGCCAGTTTGGTGCGAAGCGTCTCGAATGCGTTGTTCATGTCTCGCATACGGGATCTATATTTTGGAATAGCGGGATAAATAAGGATGATGGTGAGGTAAATATATAGATATAAGACAAACAGGTAGATAAATGGAGGGAAAGAGAGATCCGATTTGGGAACTAAATCATGATATCATAAGAGAATGGGATGCAGAGAAGGGAGGTCATTGATGTATTCAATGGCGAAACGGAGGGCTTGAATCTTCGACATCTTCTTGCCCGATTGCTTGCGATGCGCCAGTTTGGTGCGGAGTGTCTCAAAAGCGTTGTTCATGTCTCGCATACGAGATCTACATTTTGGATAGCGGGATGAGGATGGATGATGGTTAGATAAATTTAGATAGACATACAGATCCCCAAATAACATGTGGGTCATATAGCATCCAGTAAAAAAAGATATGCAATTCATTACATTGTTCTTAAGTCAGTAAAATCATCTCCAATGTGCTGCATTCAGCCCAGGTGAAGTGAACCTGGTCAGCTAGTAAGAATATATTCCTTGAAATGCATAAGCGCCTCGTAAGCTGCTCTTGCTAGTGCCAGGGTAATAATTTTGCATTAATTTTAGAGCGCTTAGAGACCTTTATCAAAGGTAATTAGCGCTGTATAAGAACTGCATATTATTATGCATTACTGCAGTGAAATATAAATATACAATGCTATCTAAAATGCCCTTTATCTTCAAATACAAAACAGGTGGAACGGAAAGCTAATGGTTTCAGTTTGGAATGGAATTTATTCATTTGAACATCATTGACATGTACAGCCAACATTTTGTTCTGATTACATTTTTTTTGTTTGTAAAATTCACATGTTTTTAAAGATACATCAGCATTCCTTCTATTTTAAATTGTCGTTGGTAATATCATATTTTTTTTAATTCTAAACCTACTGTTCAAACATTGGGCAAAATACTTTCCACTTCACTATTGTCCTCAAAATTCCATGCCCTTTTTTTTAATTTCATCAACCGTGTCAACCGGAGAAAATTTCAAGCAACATGATGAAAATATCAACATGTGTTAGTTATATATTAACCGACATTTGTGTTGACAGTTTGTTGCTCAACATATGTTTGCCCCCCCCCCCCTCCAAAAAAAAAATGCCCCATCATTTTAATAGTGTAAGTGTGAATAAGTGAATAAAATCTAAATTTAGGCCTATATCGTTGGATAGGTGATGAAGAGTTGGTTATTTTTAAGAATTACTAATCCCAAAATTTAGATACATTTTAAACGCATGTTTGAAAAAATTGACTGTATAACAAAAAAAAAGATGCATCTCGACAGTTGTATCCTGTATAACTCGAGTCACGAACCAATCATGACATCCTTGTCCCCACTCAACAATTAAGATCGGTCGTGATAGGGCGTCCATCTAATTAGGCGCGAGAATGGAATTTGTCATCAATGAAATAGGGATATTGAAATGAGATAACGTTGGGGTCCCTNTGGTTTTCACATGGCGGCCATTTTGAAATCCAATATGGCCGCTGATGGGCTTAAAATATTCAATGCAGGTTATTACTATTGCATTCCTTGTCTCCTAAAACATATATTTAGACACCACAATCAAGTTGATAGCAGCATTAGAACCATAAAATCTGAAACATGGTTTTTCGCTTGGCGGCCATTTTGAAATCCAATATGGCCGCTAATTACGATAAGCACGCAGTCTAAATTGTTACCATTGAGTTCCCTGCCCCCAACAACATATATTGAGACACTCAATTCAAGTCAACAGCAGCAATAAATGAACAATAATCGCAAAAAATAGTTTTCAAATGGCGGCCATTTTGAAATCCAAAATGGCCGCCATCAAGGCTTGAATTTTGGGTGGCCCAATATCTGGAAATATTTGCAATGCATCAATGCACATTTGTGCCAAATTTGGTGCTTGTATCAAAAAGTGCACAATTGGTCAGCTAATCCGCCTCACTATTACCCCGCCATGTCTCTTGCACTTGTAACATCTCCATTTTGGGATATTTATACGGTAATAAATGGTTTTCTCGAGTGCATTTAGAGAATGGAGAAGCTATATCAAAGACGGTGTCTTATTATATCGAAAATGTCATAAATGTGAATTTTCACTCACAAAATATTAGACGCAAAATGTTACCTTTCTCGATCGCTGGCTGTCTTCCTTTGCAACAGCTCCCGTGTTTTCTCCTCCTCGGAAGCAAATTCGTCCGGGCTGCCGACGGGCATACACCCTGTCTCGTTCTGCTCACCGCCTGAGAGCCCTCCACCAGACGTAGCAGACGACGACACCAGCACTCCAGAAATTTCATGGGCGTTGTTTCCCGCCAACGAGTCGTGCAGGGAGACTCCGACGCCGCCTCGAGAGTACGGTTGGAGATCGTGAAGCTGCCCGAGAGCTGTGGCCGATGACGGACTCAGCTGCCGTTGGTGACGATGCTGATGCTGCTGATACCCGTGACAATGTTCGTACTGCAAATGTTGCGGATGTGGGTTGTGTTGTTGTTGGTGGTGGTGGAGGTGGTGATGGTTGGAATACTGGTGTGCTGGTGGTGGTTGCTGTTGCTGCTGTGATGTGGTGTTGTCTGGGGAGCAAAGTTGCGAGTTGCTGGTGCCTGGAGTTGTGGAACAATCCGACTCTGAGAGATCGTGTTGGTTGAGCTGGTCTCCGTTGTTTACAGGACTTTGTTCCAAGATCGCATCTTCATCATTCTCTTGTTTTAACAATAGTGTCTCCTCCATGGTGATCATAAATGCTCTGAAAAGAAAGAAGATTGAATATTACCAACAATGGGGTGGTGCTGTCGGTGGTGATGGTGATGATAATGGTGATGGTGATGGTGATGATGATGATGCTGATGATGATGGTGATAATGATGATGATGATGATGATGATTGTGGTGGTGGTGGTGGTGGTGATGATGATAAGGGTGGCGGTAGAGGTGATGCTGGGAGCATGAAAAAAAAAAGCCTGGGGTAACAATATCGATGAGAAGCAGATGTAGTAGGCGGAGATGGGGAATTAAACAAAAATCAAGATGACCACAATGGAGGTGAAGAATGGAAAAGTGAACCTCTTAATAACGATGTAAGAAATGAGCTGGTTCGATGGGCGTAGCCGGGGAATGTCAAAATTTTCAATCCCCCCCCCCCCTTCTCCCGTCTCTACTATTCGCGTACCTTGCTTACCTAACAATTTGAAAACTCGAGATCTCACTACGTCCTGAGAAATAGAGCAAATAAATGTGTGACATGTATACCCCTACTCCTTCATGCCCTTGCTTGATTTCTAGTCCGACTGCTGCAAAGAAACAAATTTACCGTGAGACCGGTGATGTCTCCTCTACCTATGAACTGCTCATCAACGCATCATAATTCTCTTCTTAGAGAATGTATATCAGACAATCCCACCATCCTCAGTTCTCACTTTGTTTTTGTCTTGATGGCTTTATTCACATGACGTAATCTTAGTGCGCGCTTCCAGAAAATTTTCGACCACCCCACCCACTCATCCTTCATTTTCACCTCCCTTTTTCTTTCTCTCTGACCTTGATTTTTAGCTCGAAGGGAAATTCAAAAAGATACGACGAACTAAAAAACCTCCTAGGGCCAATCTGAACGGAGAATTAAAGATCGCGCACTTCACCTCTTCAAATTATCCGGCGATTAGAAAGCGAAACGCCCTACTTTGCCCGCGGTCAAAATCATATTTTTTGTGAGGAGTGTGGTCTGGCCGCCCTTGAGGCCAAAGTCATTGCACTATTTGCTTTCAATCGTTCGTGTACGCTTGGATAGAGAAATGAATGTCGGGGATTGTTTTTACTCCTAATAAATTCGATCATCCCTTGTATGTCTGGAGAATGTTTTATTTCTTATTTGTAAGGTTAACTTTTTAATCAGATTGCAGATGGTTTGATGAACTTTTTGATCTTGTAGTTTAGGGTAGAAACTATATCTGGTATCATAAATAAATATTGTTTAAATAAGAAAGATAGTCTATCATAAGTCAGAATTCCGACTTCCAAGCAGGTAGCCAGAACACCCCTCCCCCACCTCAGCAGAGATCCACTGAAGCCAAAAGAAACTCCACATTTAGAGCGACCTGCTTTTTTTTTCTTGTCAGCTTGTGGAATAAAAATGTACAATATGTTGTTTTTATTATATTGTTTTGTTATAACTTTTTTTTTTTGGGGGGGGGGGGG
>BQKZ01000222.1:53882-83572 GCA_036244855.1 Temnopleurus reevesii | reverse complement strand
GGGGGGGGGAGTGGGTTGAGGGATATACAATGAGATTTTTGAAATGATATAATTAGTTTATTTTCGAGATACATATTTAGAAAACCAATTTTTGATGAATTAATAGTCCAAATAAATTACTTGCTCTATTAATTGTTTTATTGCAGTACATGTACATGGTAGTAAAATGGAATGCTGAATTATGCAGTTAAAGAATGGTAATTGCCACTATGTACATGTAAACACCTAGTGGACATTTTCAAAGTTTTGTCAGCGGGGTGTTGAATGTTTGATATTTTTAATCAATCATCACAGAAGTTTGTTGTAAAAAATAAAGAATCTTGCAATTACAAAAAATGTAGTTTTTTTAATAGTTTATTATTTCCACCGTTCAATTAATTTCAGACTGTTTATCTACTGTACATGTAGATGAATCTCGAAATAAATTTCATACATGTATAGTGTTTTAGAAATCAAAGGTAATTTATCATAGAAATTAATTATTTGCATTCTCTCCATACCAAACATAAAGCAACAAAAACAAAACAATCCCCTTTTTGGAAAATGGAGAGATGCGTCTATTTTTTTTTCTTCAAAAGTCTGTCATGCAATAAAAGATTTGTGCTTGCACTTCCCCATTAACCAGTGATGGTTAATCAGGCATACTTGCGCATCAGATCGATAATCATTTCAGAAGGATGCCAAAAATAGGATGCTGGGAGTGGCCACACCCTACTTTAATGGCTAATACAATAGTTCAGAGCGTGAATAGTATACTTGCTCGTACATGTATGAATACATGTACATACATTGTAGGGAATAATTCTTGAGTATCATACCAAATCATTAGCTCTAGAGTTATGCATACATATACATGTACATGTACATATTGAAATACATTACATTATTTCACGCTCCTACATAATTGATCTAATGTAAGATTTAAGAAATCCAGATGCTTCTAACATCAATGTGATGTCTGTCATGTATGTTTACATGCACATCTGTGTGAGATCATTGTAGGGATTCCTATAATTTACAGACAACTATTTACATTCTTGAAAAGGGGCAATTTATGCAACTATTTTCACTAATTTGGTCGCAATTTGTAAATTGCACACAATTAAAAGTTATAATCTTTATTTTAATTTAGAAATACCTTGGATCTTAAAGATTTTCTTTTTAGGCCTCGATGAACATATATAATACAGTTGCAGAATTAATGAGTGGTTTCTTATAGAACTGAAATATTAATGTATTCTATTTCAGTATTAAGAACTTATTTGTATACATTGTACACACACTTATGTGTACATTCCAAACAGAAATAAAAACAAGAATAAAACAAAATAACACCCATTTCTTCTGTACATGTACATGTATGCATCTTTTTAATTTTTTTCTTAGGGAGGAGGGCGGATGGCGATTTACCTAATTTTTAGAAAATTAGAGCAGCCTTTCTATATGTATGTTTACACAAAATCATAGCCATATTATTTTCATGTTACACTTTTCTGAAAATTATCAAAAGGCAAGTGTATAAATGTATATTTTCAAGGAACATTGTAGAAAAGTATATATACAGAGGAGGACGGACGGGAACAATGCAATTCAAACAGAGGAATGGGGGTTTCCCCCACTTTTACAGGATCTTTTTCGAAACGGTGTAGAAGTACATGTTCTAGCTGATTACGATAAGTGTCCAGGACATGTTATGATAGCAATCAAGATAGGTGATATCATAATTTACTCTTTTTAATAGTTTACATAAAGTAGATCGTATCTTGATAATCTTATTTTTTGTTTACCTGCAATGTAAAGTAAACATTGGCAGTACACACTTTAAACAGATATTTCAAGATAATCATAGCATTTAGTTCTCATGTGAATCACCTAGAGCTATAAATTCTGAACTTTACTCCATTTATTCTCTTGGACTATTGTATGTTGCTTTACAGTGTAATATATTTTACATAATGTAGTGCAGAACCTATTTTGATATACTCTAACAGTTCCTATCTTATCTGTTAATGCCACTAAAATTATTGATGAGAATAACTTAGGTTTTATTTGTATGGTACAGTGTATACTATACATTGTTAAACACAAATACAGTGTATCTGAATTCCATGAAACAATAGTGATGATAATGTTAATAAAGAAAATGATAACAACATCAGCAATGATTAATACAATGGTAATTCTAATAATAATGAGGATAATGATAATAATCATTGTGCTCATTACAGGGCATTTAAAGTAAAGTGTACATTATATGCATCCACTGTGCAGAATGCTCAAGACGCATTTTTGGTATCATTTTAATCCTGGATCTAGCCCATCGGCCATCTGTCACACATGCATTTCCAGGCATCAATAATTGAGCATTCAGTTTGCAAATTCACGTCATAGATGGAGGTCGAGTGCTGCACATTTTTATTTCTTACCAAAGAAAATTACTGATGCGATTATAAAGATTTAGACCTACATGTACATGTGTACCAGATTGGAAGACTCTAGTACAGTACAGTATACTGGATGAAATAATGCTTCCACCACACTGTAAAGGCAAGAAAAAGAAAATTGTATGATGCATCCGAGTGCTCAGTTGGTCATTGAAAAAACAGGGATATTTTGATACTGCAAATGAAGATATTTTGATGTACATAAATTTTTATCAAATTAACCGATTTTCATTTTTTCATGTTTTAAAATATTATTATACACAAATCTCAGGGCATGCTAATGAGTGAGAATGTTAGCAAATTCATATTCACGAAATTCACATAGATTAAGCAAACATTGCAGCTTATATACATGTACATGTAGTACATTGTAGTCCTTGTTCAGTTCTTTTGTAAAAGTAATTTCCTAGGTGCGCTTGCTTGTCACCCTGCTGATCAATAGCAAAATAGCAAAGAATATACATGTATTAAGCATCTTTAGGGTTGGGCAGAGTTTGTGGATTTATAACAATTGAGGACTTATGAAGATTTGCACCAAAATTCATGTTTTCTTTTCATTTGACTCTTGCAGGTTACATCACTTTTGTACTTGAAACTGTTTTCAATGAAACCTCAACGTATTATGAAGACAACTGGCAAACAGAAATGTGGAAGGTAAGCTTTACTTTTGTTCTAGAAAAGTAGACAAAATTAATTTTTTTTCAAGCATAATCTGGACATATTGATTATGCTTGCATTTTGGGATGAATCTTGTTGATTCCTTGTCTGCTTTTATTGGAAAGGGACAAAATGTGAAATATTAAAGTGAATAGAGAGTTCTGCATGTTAGCAGCCATTTTGTGAATGTAGGTTGCCAATTGAAAGAGCCCATGAAGAGTGTAAATAACATTTTTGAAAATTCATAACGTTCGGATGAATTGTTGGAATTTGCTCAAATTTTCACAATTCTGTCATTGTATTTTTCTCCTTCCACTGAGAGCACATCACTGTCAGTTACAACTATTGAATTAACGAAGTGTCGTGTCAGTTTGTGTAAAATTTCAAGAAGGTCAGCTTAATTGTTATTTCTCTTTAATAGATTATGGGTCTCATCGTGGGCATCATCGTTTGCATCCTGTTTGGAATTCTCTACTTCATCATCGTACCCTGGGTGGGGTTCTTCTTTGGATGCTGTCGATGCTGCGACAACTGCGGAGGAAAGAGGGTCCAACGGGAGACCAAGCACATGGGATGCAAGAGAGTCACACTTACACTCTTTTTCTTCTCCTTTACTGGTATTATATGGTAAGTGTCATTGATATGATGATGGTGGCGATGGTGATGGTGGTGATGATGATGGTGGTGGTGGTGATGATACATGTAGTGATGTGATAGTGATGATGGTGATGGTGATTTTGATGATGATGGTGGTGGTGATGATGATGGTGGTAGTTATGATGATGATGGTGGTAGTTATGATGATGATGATGGTGGTGATGGTGTTGATGGTGGTGGTGATGATGGTGGTGTTGATGGTGGTGGTGGTGATGATGCTGTGCTGGTGATGATGGTGATGGTGTTGATGGTGATGATGATAATATGATGATGATGATGACAATGATAATGATATTGATGGTGGTTTGGGGGGTGGTAGTGATGATAGTGATGATGATTTTGACAATGATGATAATGAAAGAGAATTAGGATATACGACACTTCATTTATTTGCACATCAAGGCATTTTCATTTACTTGTAAAAATATATTGTCAGTTTGGAATCGTGATGACAACTACATGTATTACCAGAACAATGGAGTATTAAAACAAAAATGTAAACAATATACACCACAAGTTTGACGATGATATTAATAATATAACGGAGAATGAACTGTACCATTAAGACAACATTAGGGTACTTGAAAGAAATTTCCTTGTTTGTAGATGCTACGTGAATATTACATCTCCCAAGCAATCCTTACTCTCTTGATGGTGGACTTTGGTATTACATCAGGCATTGTTTTGTTTACACAGGATACCAGATGGGCGGAACCCCTTTCTCTTGATCTCAAATTACCTTGATTCATGCCTCTTCCTTGATATTAACCACTACAATTACAGGATGTGATGTTGCTATCTGGTACAAGCTTGTACAATGTCACACAACGTACCAGTACATATCACATTGTACCTCTTAACCTAAACCCACTTGCGAGACAGTTCAAGAGGTGAAAAAATTCTTGCAACACCACGTCCCCAACTCTAGAAGCTCAAATTTTTCGATGGGGTTTTGTTTTCGCTTATTTCGCGACCATGGATTCGCTATTAAAAAATTCCCCTTTGGTATGATGCCCATGGACTTGTCTATAATGATCTTCGAAAATCACAACAGTAACAAGCTGTTATTCTGAAATTCTGCGAATTCTCTAAAATGTATATTTTGGCTTTTACAATTTACTGTATAGATATGAAGAACTTGGTTACTGATAGGTCAAGAAATTGAAAATGATCCATTCAAGAGTTGTGAATTTTTGCATTTTCAATATAAATCCTATTTTGGGAACGTTTGAGTTGGTAGCCTTGCCCACATCTGTGATGGAAAAAAAATCCACAATGCATACATGTACACACTTTGTTCACAGAGTATCAATTTCTATGTAAGAAAAGTGAAATTTTTTTGTTTTGTTTGAGTCTTTTAATGGCAAAAATATTTCTTCAAAAATTTGGAATTATCACTTGTTTTTTTACTTGCCATTTTGAATGTTGTTGATCATACAGTATGTAGTCAGATGGTGTGCTATGGATCACCCAAATTCAATAATCCATAGAGATTTGTTCAAGGTACATGCATGCACTTTATATTTGTACAGCTGTGTATTAACACTATATTCAATAACATAATATTGACACACTCTGGCAGTACAAAAATAAAAAGATTTGCAGGGGTATATATATATGGAAACTTAGTGTTCATGCCTCATTATTTACTTGTTGCCAAGCCAAGTAAAGCAATTAATTATATCATATCAAGAGATCTACAAATTAATGAGGCACATTGGCTACTGCTTCATACGCTAAGAAAATTTTATTAGAGTTTCTATTTTATTTTTAGAATTCGTTGTTCGTTAGATGGCTTATTTTGGCATCCTCTACTATAGATTTTATTGAAGTGTATAGAGATTGATGCAAGTATCAAGAGCACAGTACCTGTATTTTATGTACATGTACATATACTAACAATGTTAATCTCATATTTGTCTGCTCGACTGCGCGTTCCCTTTATGGGGGATAATTCTGGAAATTCTTACATGTAGGTCATGACATTTTTTTATGCTTCAGGGTGCTACAAGAATTTTTCGCACCACTTGCCCTTTCGGGCATGTTGCCTTTCGAATCACTTGCTTGAACACAAAGCCCTATTGCCCAAAATACAATCAAGCAAACAAAAGCAGTTGCACTTACATCTAATTGGGCTTAGCTGTCACTGAAGTTCATCAAATGTTAGATCTTGCAACTTGATATGGCCAAATAATGAAGAATTTACAGATAGTCTAAACTGTTTAGTTCATGGACCTCAATACCATTACTTGCCCAATTGGGCAAGGGACAAATTCATTTGCTTGCTCGATGGCTCAATTTTGTTGCCCCGGGCATTCGGACAAGTGAGTTTGTAGCACCCTGTGCTTGCACATGTACATTCACATTCCAGTACTTGTTTGTGAACATTTACCAGCCAAATCCATTGATTATGTTGTGTTTTTATTGTGAAAAATCTCAAAATTCATTCATACATGTACAGTCGCATTTAAAGTCGGGTTAAGAAGGCATAATGATGGAAACCTGGAAGTAATTTTTTAGGCACATCAAAGCTTCAAATTTAATTTATGCAGGAAAGGGGGAACCTTAATCCATGATTGTAATTAGTCTTGATTCAACGACCTTTTGCCTTGTTTGCCGACATTCCCCAAGCGTCCAAATTATGGTAGAGGAAGAGAATCGTGTAACGGCAGGAAGAAGGGAGGAGAAAGTCTTGTCAACCTGAATTCAAGACGACAGTTTGCGCTGGTGGGCCTAGGGGAAAAGTTGTAGATCCGCAAGATAATCTTTAGGGAAATCTTTTTCAGTTTATCGTCAAACTGTCGAAACTAGATTTAGTATGCGTCTCATCTCAGTATCAACATTTAGGTCATACTTCTGCTTAGATTTGAAAGCTAAGTTTTGTTTCGGTTTAGGAAGCCAGCTTTGACAGAAAATGGTTGGAGGCAATCCGAAAGTTTCTATCACAAGCTAAAATGCTTATTCAGAAAGTTTGATAACACGTGCTCGTTGAATCTCAACTTCATTGTAGCATGTCTTTCATGCTTTCATTATGCGGGACAGCACAATAACTAGTATTTTTGGACATCATGATTTTTCTTCAACAGACCTTTCAGCCTTTTAGAATTAAAAAGAGGGATGGTATTGCTGAATAATGAGGGAAGAAAACAATTCACTGAGAAAAGTGTCGTAAAAATCATGAAAAATCACAAACATTCAGGAAAATGTGGATGAAAAGTCATGGTTGGGAGGTCTGTATCAATATTAATTCAAAGCGATTGTTGGTCAAGATTTTTTTGAGAGCTTTATTTGCAATGTACAAGTGTACAGATCATTTCAAGTACACTTGTCACTGTCAATTTTAAGGGTTTTTTATTCAGCAATTACATATTTGAACTGAGTCTAGCTTTGCGTTTGAATTGTCCCATATTTGCTTTGGACAGGCTGTTTGTGATATCTGAAGTACTTGCACTTTTCATAGATCAAAGTCAATATTATTTAGACTTTGTCATCTAGTTCACAGCAACTTTCCCAGACCGATAAACGTTCAGTTAGGATTGTGTCCCACTGTGTATACTTCACATACTTTACTTGCCAATGCTACAAAATGAAAGAGTAGTAGATTACAATTTTTTGTTGTTTTTTGTACCAATATTTTTATTAAGCAATTGTTGGTCAAGAAAAAAATAAATAAATATGCAATTACCAGGGTAATTTGAGGAATACCCCTTTATGAAATGTATGTCCCTAAAGTAAAGTAAGCTAAAGTAAATGTTTCTACTTCAATACTATGGATTGAATTCAAAACTCTAGCTAGCAAAACTACCTCTTGTGCCAGTCTACAATTATGTTAAAATTCCTGAATTCCTTAATTAATATATTACAATTTGTTTACAATGTTTCCTAAATTCTTCCAACTGAAATGAATCCTGTATGCAAAGTTGAAATGTACTATTCTTTGAATTCGGGAAATTCCCTTCTTGCAACTGTGTCCTAGGAAGCATGACTTACTGACCACAAACTGATTATTGGCATTTTAATTGCATGATGAATGGGGGTGATGAGAAAAGCAACATGAAAAGAGAAGGCCTTGGTTTACTGCCAAATTTCAGTTTGTCTATTATTCATAGTGTATAAAATTTCTCATACATTCTACAAAAACACAAACTTCTAAAGCCCCGGTCACACAGAGGCCCGCAAGCAACATGTTTCAAACATGACTCTTTGTTAATTCACAGTTAACAATTGTGTTGAATCGTGTTGATTTCGGGGCCCTATGTGACAGGGGCTTTATGTTTGAAGTCGTTGCCATGAGATAGGGCTTTGGAGCCTGGCCTTCCCCCTCCTCTTCGGATCAGAGGTAGGGGACACAACATTTAAAGTTGGTTGGCACCCCCATCCTCTGTTGTTTTTTTTTAATCCTGAGTTTGCGAATAGTGTAATGTGTAGCAGCATTGGTGAACTGCAACCAAGTTCAGTTCAGTGAAGATTTTAAAACCTAGCAGAAAATGAACGATCATCCTTTTAAAACATGGTGCCATAAACATGTTTTTTTTTTCAGATCAGTTGATGAATGCCCTTCTGAGGTTGGCACAACATTCTATCAAGCAACAATTGCTCTGGTCTTATTAGGATTTGGGCTCTAGATAGAGTTTATGCTTCATATTTACATGAGGATTAGCATTAGTGTTAGGTTTGAAGTTTAGCTTTACTGTGTAGATAATCCATTGGAGCATTTGTTATAGAAGCCTGCTCGTTGCTAAAGACTGTACAAATTCAAGAAAACCTACTTTGAAGACCCAATATCCAACGGGATACCGCAAGCAGACCCAGACAGACGTTACAAAAACTAATAATGGGTTATTTGCCCTAATTTGGTCCCAATGGGCCTGTCAATTTATGCGCAGGTTGAAGTGCAGGAAACAGACTGATTATGCACATGTCAATTGTCATTGTCAATTTATGACTTTGGTGTAATATCTTGACACGTGTCTTGACTACCTTGACCGTTGATTGGTTTTGCTGGCTGATGAAACTTTGACCATTGTCCCAATTAATATTCAAATATTTTGGTTTTCCTCTGCAAGCAAATGTTTTGGATGAACTCAGAGTCCTCGATTAGGTTTTTGAGGTATTGATGATCATGATCTTTGGCAGTAATTGTCAGTGATATTGTTTGCAAAAGGTGTCTTACTTACATATTTTGTGTATGTGAGAATGTTCCTTGCAAATATGCTGTGATAATAAAAATGAATTTATCATTTCCACCTTGACTGGCGAGACCATTAATTAATTACCAGAATTAGTCGCTATTTATTATCTGAAAGCAGAGCGAGGTCAGACTTCATTATTTTGTTGTTTGAATTTTCTGTACTATACATTTACAAGTGCAAATGCATACTGTGAAACTTAGGTGAGTTTGGACAATGGGCTGTATTTATACGAAAATATTTTTACCTCGTGTCTTTTTGCTCTTCCCTTTTTCATTTAATTTAGACAGTAATAAAAAAACAAAAACTATGCACTCTCCAATGTTTCCTTTTGTCTAGTTCTGTACATCATCCAATTCTGTATCGGTTTATAATTCTGATCAAATCAATAGAAATTTAAAGAATAGATTAGTCATGATGACAAGCTACTGTCCCCCTTTTTTGGTGTCATCCCTTTGATATCTTGTTTCGTCTGGCTTTCTTTTGGCATGACCTGTTTTCGTTAGTAACCTCTACAGCTGATTTTCATGTGGCTAAAAAGAATTATTTGGTTGCCCTCAACTCAAATTGAAAATTCACAGTAGAATCAGAGGAAAACATGTGAAATACAACCTGAAAAGTTGTTTTAGATGTTCTTTGTTTATTCACTCCCTTCTTCTTTTCTCCAAATTTTCTCGTGATATTTATTAAAAAAAAATGAAATTCAAAATTGCTTCCTGACTGTCCAACATTTCTCCTGAAGGTGAAGAGTACATGCTCGTTGAAATGTCGGGAGAGAGTAGTCCTTTTCAGGACCACTCACATTTCCAAGAAAGATAACTTGTTGTACCGTGAAGCCTTCTTCTCATCATTCATCCATGGGTGAAACTGTCAAGCAATATCCAGCATTGTTGTTTAAAAATGGCATTCAAGGACAGCCAAACAATTATCATTATTTTTTGCCTAAGGTACATGTATGAACTCCACATCATCTGGACTACAGTATATCTTGTTCATCATCTGACCCAGAAAATTTCACAATTGTCCGAGTTTGAAGATTGATTTGATCAATTGCACGTGCTATTGTGATTCCATTGTTACTAGGAGTACGGAGGAGTGACTCAAGATTGTTCACAATTGTTGAAAGATACGCTTGAAAAGTTGTTAAGTTTTGAAAGTGTTTGGGTTCTGGTCATTCAAAGAATCTTGTAAATTTGACAAAATGAAACAAAAATAATCTGTAGAACTTTTTAGATATGACTTTAAAGCGATAGACCAGTTTTGGGAGGAGGGTGCTTCAGATATTTAACTACATTTAGTTTGCGAGCTGCAGTAAAATCATTACCATAATGCAGTTTTTCGATAGTAAATTAGAGCATGTTCATAGTTTGTTTGAATGAAATCAACCTTGAAATGGCTTGATTATCGCAAAATAAAAAAACCTGCTGCGGTCGTACTCCCTTACAGAGCATGCGTCACGTACAAAATGAACGCGAACTCGCATACCGCAGACAATACCGTTTGTGGTATTAGCGGTTACGGTCTTGCGCAACCAAATTCTGTTGGGACGCACTGATTCTCAAGCTATTATGATATTAACTTGAAATTTCACCCCATTTTACCCTTTGTGATACTGATTGACACCTTTAAATGTGTTTACTCAGTTTTAGACACTTCCTTATAACACTGCCATGTTTTTTCACAGTGCCTACATACAATGTATGTACCCCTTTTTTCAAAGATAATTTTTCTAGCAATTATTAACTTTGAACACAAGGAAATCGATTGAAGTTAACCATGGTATCCTAAAGGATATAATGTTATGGGTCCTGCTTCCCAGAAGAAATAGATTTTGTGATCACAACGTGAAACCTGAGACTGAAAAAAATTAGATAAAAGAAATAACGATGTCAGACATATTTCATGTTTGTGTTTTACATGATCTAGTCTTTGTATTTCAATAGGCAGGTTTACTAATAGATTCAAATTTATGCACATTTCTTGCGAACAAATGTAGCTACGTGGTATTCCTTAAACCTGTTAGTAACAATTCAATCATAATACTTGGAATCCAGTTTGCATGTTACTTGTTGCTATGTTGGGAAAGCATTGAGCATCCTTTAGGGTTGTCATGAACAACATTTTGTATGGTATATGCATAGAATTATCTAATAGTAAACCTGCCTATTTACAAAAAAAAATGTGTTATTTAGAAACTCTCCAAAAAAGTGTTATTTGCAATTTATGGTATTTAAAGGCTTCAAAATTTCGCCTTTTTATCAATTTATTTATATACTCGCGATTTTCAAATGAAAAACATAACGATGAGTCTGAAAACAATCAAAACTATCAATTACAAGCATCCACAACCCTAAGGTGTATGAAAAGTAGATGAATCTCACGTACAAGAAGAAATATTCAATGATAACATTTATCCAACAGCATTTATTAACAAAATCCATAGCCTAAGAGAATGGTATGAGCTGTGGTTTTTGCTTGTTTCCAGTTGTGCAACAATCCAAGTGCGTCATGAAATCAGTTTCTGTCTTTAAAGCCAAGGCCTTGATATTAACAATACTTAATTGTTAAAAACAGATTTATGCATCTCTGATTCCCCCTGATATTTTTAGATATGAAAGAGTCGAGAACTTATCATTACTGAATTATCGTAAAAAAATAAGAATAGACAGGTAAATCTGTATTTTAATTATGATAAAAAGTCAAATCATCTCCACACAGCTGGAAAAAATTTGAAGTAAATCGGACAATACTTAGAATAAAGTTTAGAGTGTTTTAATGATATGACTAAACAGTGATTTTCAATCAAATTGGCAAATTTTAATCACGTGATATGAAAAATATGTGATGCACTTCTCCTCAAGTAGTTTATACAGTCAAACCTAATTATAAAGAGCACTGATATAATGAGCTCTCTTCATAACAAGGTGATTTTCTTAGTCCCATCTACAGTGTATTTGTATTTTATTGTATTTTGACCCTGATATAACAAGGTTTCAATATCAAGAGGTAATTCCTGTGGTCCCAACGACCTCATTATAATGAGGTTAGACTGTATTTAAAAAAAAGCCATGTTCAATGCAAAGTAGATAGTACATTTGTGCAGATACATTTATTGATTCAGCCTTTTGAATATTCTCAATATACATTTATGGGTAAAAATGGATTCTTAAAAACAATAAGCTATAATAGAATAAAAATCAAATAAAAATACATCATAATTAACACATGAGAATTTGCCAATTTGCATGAAAATCACTGCTCACTTAATATACATTCTTAGCTTTCTTATTTATTATCGTATTTAGATAAAACTTTTTTTAAAATCTTTTCCAAAACAATATTTTTCAGCCCATGAAGACCCAGTCTTTAAGGAATTGATGAAGTATCCACATCAGGTTTAAAAGCTCTCAGTTGCAATGTAGCCCCAGAGAAATGTATTTAACTTACTTCAATTTTCACTTCTATATCGATCCATATTATTCTTGTGCTAGGCAACATAATTTACTTCCCTTCTCAAATCTGCCCACTGGCTCTTCGATACTTGTGATAAATATCAATAAAATTTCTTTCTTTAACTCGGCCTCGGGAAATCACCAACAATGCTTGTTTCACAAGTATCAAGAAAGTTAAAGCAAATCTGCATGTTGAGACATTTAGCCTCAGAGAACAGCAACCACTCTTCCTCTGTTGAGCAACGTATTCTCCCACAAAAAATGACTACATTGACATAATAGTTCATAAACATGTATCCTTTATTGATTAAATTAATTCTCAGAAAGGTACTTTAAAGATTACATTGTACACAGAAAGTAGCTGACTTTCTTTAATTTCCAGTTAATCCATGCATTCCATCTTATGGCGTGGCTTTAGGGTAGATGGTTTCAGAACCATTATTTTACAAGTTCCATAGCCATAAGGGACATTATTCTTCCCCTGCAATTTAGTCCATTAATCTTTAATTGAACGACACAACTGATAGTTTTTTGTCATTCATATTTTTTGCTGATCAGCAAGGCTTTTGAACAACGAATATTCTCACATTGCCATGAGGGTTTTTTTCTTGCTGACAGAAGTTGGTTTCAGAGTGTATTTTTACCTGCCCAATTTATTCTTGCACCTTGACATCGTGAACTAGAAGTTCTGTCGCGTTGATGATCACCCCACCAACAATACTTCGATCTGCATCCCAGCATTGAAATACATTGAAATTTCCTGTAAAATCAGAATTGAGATTTGCTTTTTACCCCAAATGAACAAATAGTCAAGAATGTGAATTGCAGGCAATGTGGTGTGGTGGTTCTGGTAACAATTTGGGAGAATTTATCACATTAACAAAGTTATAATTCGTAGGTTCATTGTAGAAAAGCCACTGAAATTTAAAACAAAATTAGGAATCACATTCAGATCATAGAAAAACATGTGAAGCACAACTTGAAATGTCATGTCCTTAGGCTTTTGTCTCCCTTCTAACTTGTTTAATTTTTTTTTACACATAAAATGTGTTCCCAAAATATTAAAAAGATAATACTCTCCTGTTTTGCTGGTAGGATTAATACAAGTTTCCCAAGGAAGGAAATGTTTATGAAACGCTTTTCCTTCAGAGAATTATTTCTTGTGATATCCTGTAGATTGAATATCAATGATATGGATATCGTGGATTAAAGCCCAAATATAATTTTGGTAATATATGAATTATACAACATGTTTGTCATGACATCTTACACACATTTCAAGACCATAAGATCATGTACATGTAGCATGAACTTATTCTTTATGAAAACATGAATTAAAGCGTTAAATCATATTTAGTGAAGGTGTCGTAGTGTAGTGGTTATGACACTCCCTTTTCAACCAGAGGGTCGTACATGTAGGTTTGAATCCCACCCATGACGTTAATTCCCTTCATTAAGAAATGTATCCACATTGTGCTGCACTCAACCCAGGTGAGATGAATAGGTACCTGGTAGGAATATTTATTCCTTGAAATGCAATGTGCGCTGGTGTACTCCCAGCTAAAGCCAGGGTAATTATAATGCAAAAGTACCTTGAACACTCAGCAGAGTGGATACGTGCACTACATGTATATAGATTGTGTCTATTATTAACACCTCTCTCAGTAATACTATTTCATTTATTTGGCTTATGCAGGATATATTCAAGGTTTGACAAAATGAAAAATGAGAATTTTTTTGCAATATAGGCCTATTCAATTTTATTTTGATTAGGAGGCAAATTTTAGAGAAAATATTATTCTCTTTTACCAAAACTTTATTTGACATTTTGAGCTTTAAACCAGCAGTAAAACCAGGAAGATCCACATGGAGAGTTGGAGAATCCCAAGTTGACCAATACAGGATATCGATTACTTCCCTTACCCGCCACAACAATGGCAAGGAAACGCATCCCACAGAATACTTCTGAACTCTTGTGGACAGTAACGCTTCTCACTGGGCACCCTGTGGTGGTATAGTCTGCAGGCACAGACCGTTTGCATACGGGGTGTGTACGTACAGTACATGATACCCAGAGTCTGTAATTGTAGACTTTATCACAGACTGCATTGCTTCTGTGCTGCTTCTTCCTCTGTTGGAGGGATTCATGATACAAGCAGACTCTTGATTGTACTATGCATATTGCAAAAAAGTGAAGCCAAGAGTCTGTATTTGCAGACTAGTAATGGTAGTCTTCTCACAAAGTCCCAATGAAAACTTTTAGTGGGTGTTTCGTGCAAGTGAGACTGAAAACAAAATCCAGCAAAGCATACTCGCTAATGTGTGAAAATGTCTGGAATAGGCGGGTTACCAATTNAGAAGGTATAATCAAGAATATATATTCAACGAGATGAATTCGTTGAGAAAAGGAACTATTTCGCGCCCAATTGCATTTAAACAGAACATTAAAAAACAAAGAGATAATACATTCACTCTAAAGAAGTGACGAACCTACGTCATCAACACGTCATGTCACGTGACCTGTAGTTACAAATTGGCCAAAAATATAACTATTTTGAAAATCTTGGATATTTTTCAAATATTCATAACTTTTTTATTTGTTGTCCGTTTTCGCTCAACTTTTTTTTTATCTGTTTGTCTGATTTTTGCGCTTTGAATCAGAGCAAGAAATTCTTGGTCCGGAGTCCTCCTTTAAATAAATTTGCAAAAATTTATGTTTTTGCTAAAAATTGGCTTGTACACTAGTGTTTATGACAGTTGTGTTGGTGTCTGCACATTTATGTATTGGGTCTGTAGATGGAGACTACTGAGTGGATACTTCCTTCCCCAAGGGTTTCAGAGGCTGAAGTTCAAAGAACTAGCTTGTTGGGGAGAGGACGATTTCCGAGCCCAGAATCTTCTAACCTTGTCTATCAATCAAATGGGATTGTCAAAAAGACAAATCAAATTATGCCACTCATTAGTGATGATTAAGATTGGCAATGTATGGGTCTATCTTTATTCTGTTGCAGTGGTGATCTCTAATAGACCGCTTCAAATCGCTGAATTTCTATATTTTTGCTATTTATTAAGCACAGATCGGAGCAGGCTTCATCAACTCTCTTATGCTTGTGTGCGTGCGCTCAATTATGCTGTCATAAATCATGGACCTATCTGTAGGAGAAAACTCCTATGTCCATGCATAAATGAACTTTTTTTTACTTTGATTTAGTATCGTTTGTGAACTCTGTTGATGTGTTCAATTGTCTCAAAGGAATTAAACCCATCTTCTGTTCAAACATTCTGAGTTACACGTACAACATTTTCATAATGCTCTCACAATTTTTCAATCAACTTTATATCCTTCAACAAAACGTTACGGAGAGCCTTTTTAATGAATCTGAATTGAATTTGAGATATATTTTTATTCTCTTTGAATTTTGTCATTTTACAAATTACTTTATGCATTTAATAAATGTTGAAGAAAAGCTTTGAACATTGAATACTTCAAAATGTTTTATATTTTAGCATAATTAAATTTGAGTGAATTTACTAAATTTCAGACCTTTCACACATTAGCAAGCTGTTATTTTTATGATTTAAAAGGTTGTTGCGCACAAGTCTATGGCCATTCTAATGAGTGAAAGTTTTTTCTAAATCGCGAAGATAAAACCATGTCGATAATTTCAACTGATATGTGGTAAACGGCAATGTATTTTGACCTGGATGACTTTCAAATGCATTTTTAAATTATTTTTTTTCATGAAATTCCTGGATCAATAATAATGAATATCTAGTTTAGCATCTTTATGCAACCCGGTCATAGGGATGGCTATTTAGCCAGTGTGCGATCTTTCGCACCAGCGAAGATGAGCATCTGTAGCTTGTAATTAAAAAGCTTAGATTAGCCAGGATTCAAGGATGGGTCATCCGCAACCAGTTCATTAGAATCTTTTCTATTAAAAACAGTTGCCATGGTAACATGGCTTCGTCTCCTTGTGCAAATTAACACAGTCTGCGTGGAGCACAGAAAGGTGTTACGTATGCAATTTTGAATATGGATGGAACGTTGTATAAATGACTGAGACGTGTTTATGATACGTAATAATTGCTAAATTACCTATATTCATTGAATAATATTCTAAAAGTAGTTTCTGGTAAGAGCAATATGAAAGGTATTGTGCTGGAAAATTAGGACATACAGTGTTACAAAAAATAACTTTGCAATGCAGAATTATCATTCTGAATATACACTCTCTAATATGCATTCAGACAATGTTATCTAACACTCGTTATTGCTGTCCTTAAAATTGTCAGGTCTTCAACAGGGAGTGGGTAGATCTCTTTCTTGTGACAGCAGTACCCCATGTTTGTAAACATGATTTACATTATAAATGTTTCATTCATAAAAGAGATTTATCTCGCTAGTACAGTATAACAAAGATATAATTCTAAAACAGGGTACCGGGTGAACATAAAAGATGAAACTTATACCATCAAAGATTAATTTTTTTTATGAGATGGATCACTCTATCGAGCCTGTATATAAGGAGATAAATCTTTTAATACATAAAATATACAAAAGATTAAAAAGAAAAAGGTGAAAGCCAATTATGATATTAGCAGATCTAAATAGACTGTATGTGTTGTCCCTCTTTACCCCGGCATCCCAAATCGCCCCATCTCACAGTAGTGGCTATTTCTGCACTTATAGCCTCAAAATGTTTACGCAGCATTCGTCTGGCTGTATGTGAGTCAGATCAGATTAATATGACTGTCCCAAATACACCATAACCCTCCTCACACCTCGCTTAATGAATACATGATTGACATGTATTAAATCCCACTAATCTGTCCCTTATTAGTGGCATACCTGGACTAATTTGATTACCTCTCCCTCAGTTTTACTCTGGAAAGCTTTGTTCGTACATGAGCTCCGTCAAGCTCAAGCAATTATTTTTTGCGGAAGTGTTTTGGGATTTCTGGAAGAGTATAATACAATAAAACAGGGTGCAGAGGGACAGGACTTACATAATCTATTTCGTTTAGCTTATATTTGCTAGTTATTCATTTTTCTATTTAAAAAAAAAATTAAATACTATTCATAGACATTGAATAGATTTATCCCAGGTATTGGGGTTCATAAAGTGATCCATCTCATAAAAAAAGAAATCTTTGATGGTCTAAAAAAAAAGTTTTTTCCTCCTTCACCCCAGCATCCCTGTTTGCCCCAATTTTCCGGAAGTTGAGTGTGATGTCATAGTCAATTTTGAGGGGTAATCCTTGAGCTCGACCACAAAAACAATGGATTTTCTCTCACACTAGGCTCACATGAGCTCGGAGTTTGTCTTCCAACATTACGGATAATTTACTCGCATGTCACTGGAAGTACACTAATATTTCTTTTAGTTCAGCATGCAAGTTGCGTGTAGGTAAAGCCCCGGTCACATAGGACCTCGGAAGCAACACGATTCACCCCGACTCTTTGTTAATTCGCAGTTAACTGCCTCAGAACAAAGAGTCGGAGTGAATCGTGTTGCTTCCGGGGTCCTATGTGACCGGGGCTTTACTCATTACACATTGACCTGTCAAGCTTGATTGTCTCAGCACCAATGTTAATACTTGGATATTCCAAAACAAAGCTGGAAAAAAGGCTGTTGTTGATATTTACCATACTGCACAAGCATTGGTACCAATTTTGATGCCATGATATTTACCCCTTCCAGGACGATTGAACACGTTTTGTGTTTTGGTCCAATAACTTTTGATATAGTGCTCTAAAAATGTACCTGATGTACAGTGTATAAGCCAAAAGAGAAACAAAATCTACACCAGATCTGACCATTTTTTTTATATCACCATTTGCCGCTGGAAGCAGAGAATTTTTTTAATGAAAATAATCACTAAAATGGTCATAAATCCTTAAATCGGCAACACCAAAATCATTTGAAATTTACAATTTTTCACGCAAATTGGCAACTTTAACTTTTTAGCATGCTTTTTTTTACAAAGAAGATTCCATATGGTAACATGATTTTCTATTCAAACATTCTAAAAAGAGAATTTAAGAATTTAGTGTTGCCAATTTAGGAAATGAATAGCGATTGAATTAAAAAAGAAAATTCCTGTCCTAAATAGGTTAAAAGCCCATGAATGACTTCATGAACACATTTTCTTGCCCATATATATTTCTATGATACTGAATGAACACCAAATACCTGCAAGAAACTGTGATTTGTAACTACAACTGTACATTCTCCTTTTTTATCTTCTTGCAGTGCTGGTATGGCTTTTACAAATGTTTCCAATGAATTCCTGAAGACGTCAGTGGATGTGTTTAAACAAACTGCAGACAGCACGTTGGGAGATCTTCAGTCGTACTTCACAGCAGTCAATAATGTGAGTTACTCTTTCCTTACACCATGGTGCTAAATTTCACATGAATCTGCATGTTGCTTACAGAAAGTCAATGCTAAAGAGAGGAACAGTGGTGTCAGAATGGTTTTTGATACACAAAACTTTGGAGTGGCAAGCTATTGCCCTTGAACAGAAGCTAATTATTTTCAAAGTTTGTTTGATAAAAGCTATCCAGTTCTATTGGTGTGGAAACCATTCAGAGAAAGTGTTGAAAAGTACTCCCTTAGCACTACTTTGAGCAAGATTCTACCTATGATATAAGATTCGGTTGGTGTTAATCTATTTTAACACTTTACAGTGTCAATTGCTATTTGTTATCAGGATGGTATAACCAATGTTAAAACTACTCCAAAGCGACTCTGGAGTCAAAGTTAGCTTCCTTTTTTACTTGGACATCTACATGTACATATACTGTACAAGCATGACAGAAAGTATGAATTCCTAGTATTCAGATTGTAATCTCTCTGTTGCATGTACATGTACATGTAACAATGAATTGTCACTTGCACCAGAGAAAAAATAATTTATCATGCAACAAAGTTATTTGTCATTGATAATCATCAATGATCAAGAGTTTGTTTTATTCATTCCTCACTTGCGCTCATTTTAATCAATTCACAAGTCTATCCATTTTGATTTTTTCTTTTATTTCCCAACAGCAACTTGATTATATGGTGGATACAGAATATGGATTTGTGGACACTCTACTGACAAATAGTTTGAATAGTGAGTGATTGAATTTCTACACATATATGAACATTTGAGAACTAGATTTGAGTGGAATAAATGCCATTTGAAATGATGTTGGTCATGAAAAAAGTATATTGATTATGCTGGCCAGATGTACATGTATTGATGGCAGTGTATTTTGCTTTAACAAATTATTAATAAACTCAGTATTTTAAGGGTTAAGACATCAATAAATACAACCTAAACATTTAGAAATACTTTGAAAAAATAAAGTTTCATACTATTATACTTGTCAATTTCCTTTTGGAACTTGTGTATAAATCACACTTTAAAAACTGCCAGGAAATTAGACAATACTTGTAGGTTTCTCATCGAAACAGAAACTAATTATCGCGTGAGAATTACCTCTTTATTGATATAAATCACAAGAGATGTCATGTTAATATTTAGGGTTGTTTTGCAGCATGAAAATATGAATAAAATATAAATACGACCGATAGGTTCAACTAGAACTAGGCTTTAGGAAATAAATTTACAAAATGCTGTGACAAAACTATGGTATAATTTTGCCAGAGTCTTTTGGGGGCGTAACTTTTATTCACTAGGAACCTGATGTTATAATGGCATGTCTAAAGGAAGTGCTTCTAAACAAAAGAAGCATAACTGGCATGAGGTGAAATGCAAATTCAATCTCAAGGGCCCGTATTCCGATATCAGGTTTAACTTTAACTTTAGTCTAAATCTGTGGTTTAAGTATGGAAAGCCCAACGTGCTAAAACCTTATTTAAACTGTATAATTCTTATGTTAACGCCTCTCTTTTCCCATGCTCTAATAATGCAGAAAACTATAAGGCCCGTATTCCGATAGCGAGGTTTAAGTTAACCCTGGTCTAAACCTTTGGTTTAAGTATGGATAGCCAAAAGAGGCTTTAATCTATAAAAGTCGATGATTAATTTACCAGCACATTTGGCACTCATAGTATTTAAAACTGTTTTGAAATAAAAACTTCAATAGTTTTCTACATTATTAGAGCATGTGAAAACAGAGCAGTTAACATAAGAATTATACATTGTAAATAAAGTTTTGGCATTTTGGGCTACCCATACTTAAACCAAAGATTTAGACCAGGGTTAACTTAAACCTCGCTATCGGAATACGGGCCTTTCAGTTTTTATCCCAAGACAGTTTTTAATACCATGAGTGCCAAATGTGTTGGTAAATTAAACACCAGCTGTTATAGATTCAAGCCTCTTTTGGCTTTCCATACTTAAACCACAGATTTAAACTCTAGTTTAAGTTAAACCTGATATCGGAATATGGGCCATTAAGTTTTAAAGATCTGGGTTATGTTTCATAAAGGTATTGATCTACATGTACACACGATTCTACAAAGGACTGGTGACCCTTTCCTTCACACAATGCCAGCTCATGTTGCCGAATTGCATCTGAGAAAGGGTTACCAGTTGTTCGTGGAGTTGTGCATAGTTCTACGAGCAGCTTTATGAAACATGACCCAGATGGTATTTTATATTTTGCCATTGCATTTTCATATCATAAGCCAAGATATATATGCTCATGTTTATCCAAAAACATTGGTTGTGCCCAATTTTTAGTTCACATTTGTGTATGTAGATGTACATGTATATTATACAGAAGTAGGGAGATTATGTAGAAATTAGTATGGTACAATGCAGGAGCTACATGTACATGTGTATTATAATTCAGAACACTTTTTTGTCTGTTATTACTTTCAAACAATAGGATAACACTGGGATCACTGCCCTTAGCTTCTATAGTGGTAACAGGTACATTCTGACTTGCACTGTATAGTCCTGATAAACTAATAAAAAAATTAATAACGAAAACTGCTGAAACTTCTTATCCGATAAGGGAGAGCTGTGGAGTAAAATGAAAAAAAAGAAAAAAGAGCTTGAGCTTTCGATCCTAGCAGAATCTTAATCATAAGCAAAATGACAGAGAAATGAAGTCAATGCACAAGTATATAGAAAAAGCTAAACAGGGAGGTGAGGAGAAAGAAAAGAACAGGATGTGAGGGGCAGCCAATCACAGAGCGAGGAGGGAAGAATAAAGGAACTCCAATGTTTGAACAAAAGAAAGATGACCAGCTTGGGGAGAGCGTGGAACAAAACAAAGAAGGGATTAGAGAATTGTGAAAGTTGAGTGGGGTGAAGGGAAGGTGAGAAAGCCTAGTAGAAACATTGAAAAAGATTTCTGTCCAATATCAATATCACCTCTGGTCTGTGTTCCAAAATGTTGGCTGCATGAAGACCATAGAGGTACAATGAACTTTATTGTCTGCACCATTCATAATTAAATATTGGCCAGATTATACTGGACAATTCACACATATTAAAAGTGTATAGATCTGCGATTCACGCCTAGACAGTATTCCCATTGTTTCTCTGGCACTTGTGATGATTTTTTTTCTCCCCACAGTGTTGGTCTCATGATACCTGTGGAAAGTAGGATGTCATATTGGAGTGGTTCAGTCATAAATCATTCCCTAACCATTGTCTTGTCTGAAGGGTCACAGAGATGACTGTTTGGATAAAGATTGATAGCGATGTTAAACAGTCAGAAAAGTGCTTTTAATTCCATAGTGTGCATGATACGCACTTGTTGTCTAGCGAACCTGTGAGAGAGTATTGCGTTTCATACTGAGTTATGGTTATGAGGTAGTGTCTGTGATGAGTGTATCGTGAAGAGATAGAATTTCAATATACATGTAACTTGACTTTTTGCTTTGTTGTGCTAATGGAAATGTGGTAATTGATGCATTGCAGAAGTACCAGGTCCATTGTGTGTTTTCAAAGGCTCACATTATTGCTTTAATTCATCTACATGATGTTGGCCTGTGATATCTCTTTTGCAGCTATACATGGCGCATGATTGCTGACTTACCCTTCCATGGCCATTGATCTAGTGATAAAAACAATTAGGTTTTATTCTTTTTTCTTCACTATTAATCAAGGTTAATAGGGCAGTTTTCCTTCTTTTTTTCCTCTTATTTTTCTTCTTTACTTTGCAGGTTATTTTGTTTTAGAAAAATTACCATATTGAGAATGAGAAAAAGAATACAAAGATCAGAGCGACATCCACACCGCAGATAATTTTTTCTTCATTTTTTGTAGATGTCCAATTAGCTATACATTTTGAAAGATAGCAAGAGAGGTGATTAGAAAGAAGGGGAAGAGGAAAGGGGAGGGGGTACGGAAACTATGTGAAAATAAGAAGAGAGAATGATGAGGAGAAGAAATTGTAAAGAGGAGGAGAAGAAGAGAAAGATATTAAGGTGAATGAAGAGAAGAGAAGGGGAAGACAGTAGATAATGAAGAGAAAAAAATCTAATGATCGGTGGAAATAGATAGGAGGAAAGTTAGAGGGAAAGAAGCAGAACTTTGTATTTTATTAGGAGCTCCATGAGGATTGTATCGAAGGAAGATAAATAAGTCAGTGACCTTTGCATTGTCCGAAAATACAACCATAGGAAACAGAGATCAGATTTGAAATAATGATTATGATGATGATGATGATGATGATGATGGTTTTGATGATGATGATGATGATGATGATGATGGTGATGATGATGATGATGATGATGATGATGATGATGATGATGATGATGATGATGATGATGATGGTGATGGCCTCTTTTATCGCACCAGTCCCACCTCAGCTGGGCGCTCATGGCGCTCAATTACTAAAAATTATATCTCGCAAATTTCAATGTAGAGGCAGGGTGCTACAGGAATTTTTTGCACCACTTGCCCGTCAGCACAAGTGGCTTCTCCAATTGATATCTCAAACAAAATTTCTATATGCCAATTTGGGCAAGTGACAATCTTATTTACTTGCCCAATGGCTCAATTTTGTTGACCTGGGCATCCGGGAAAGTGGGTTTGTAGCACCCTGGGAGAGGTATATCTAGAACTTAAAACTGTAAAAAAACTCTGACAGAAAATCAAGGTGTCATGAATTATAACAAAACTGACCAGGAAACCCCCTCACCCCCTCAAAAAAAATCAGTCACAGATGAAGAATAAGAAATGAAGAAATCCCAGCGGAAATGCTGACGAATCTCATTCCTTTGTTCAATCAAATTGAAATGTTCAGTATGTTCACCAGATGCGAATCCTTGATCCATCTGACGCCTCGGTGCTACCTTCATGGAGGGTGTTCAGTCTTGTGGATATGTAATATCGGTAGGGAGAAACGGAAACGGCTGCCCGGAGGGGGGTAGAGTGGTACTGTATTGTCCCACATGTGATGAAAAACAAGCATCCAATGTAACCCGTCGAGTCATTATGTCACGTCGTTGACTAACTTCCTAAGCAGCCCGAAGCATCCATGACAAATGTCATATTCAGTTCTTTTTGTCCGTTTCCCGCTGCTACTGCTGAGGACATCTGATTCATGCCATTCCCTCACCGGAAATCAAATCTTTCGTGGCGACGGCATCCGTGCGCCGCAAAGCTAGGATTGTCGAGTTAAGGTATCATTGTATGAGAGGATAGGATACAGTCTTGAGTGACAGATTCACTAATGTTAGCGAGAAACACAAGAAGTAGTTAAGCTGGAAATATGAAATGTAAGCTAGTAAATAAACAAACACCCAAATGTCCAAGGGGGAGCGGATGGGTAGTGTCAAAATGGGCAGATATCTTTGATTTTCCCTGTAAAGTTCATGTTTAGGTGATTCTGTTTTAGCCCTGTGCAAAATTATTGTACAGCACTCACCAGGGCGTTACAAGAATTTTTTTCACCAGTTGCCCCGTCAGGCAACCAAGTTTTCCAATCACTTGCCCAAACAAAAGTTTATCTTGCCCAAAATTGATGGCCAATGCCAATCTGCATACAGAGGAAAACTGGTACAAAATTGTTAGTTGCCCAATTGGGCAAGTAACGATTTCATTTACTTGCCCGACAGCATAATTTTGTTGCCCCGGGCACGCGGGCAAGTGGGTTTGTAGCGCCCTGCTCACATCTCTCTACGTTGAAAACGATTGTTATTGCTTAGAGCTTCTTTTTAAATTTTCAAGCTATATTTATAATTGTTCAGATGTTTCTCATATAATTTCTCATTATTTATATCAATGGTATGAATATCAATAGTCATTACATTCGATCATGTACCTGCTCACTTTTAAATAGCAGGTTTGTGTTGAACCACATTTTTGAAGAATGATGCACTTCATTTGTAAAGAACAGAAAATTCCCTTTTTCTTAATTTATCTTGATTCCTTAATGCCCAGTTCTTTTTTTCTTTTTTGTCTATTCTAAAATATTAAATTGTCGGTTGAAATGTGAAAGTACTTTCTGTTGCATATGAAAAACCCACTTGGTGACTTAAGTACAGGTGTCAGAGGCGAACATCAATTCAGTGTAATAAAAAAGGGGCAATTATAGAAAAGAATGATTGGTGGTCTTTATTGTATTACGAGTGAGTCATTTCTCTATTGGAACTAACTCTTTGTCTGCTATTTGCTATATCAACAGAAGGGTAGACATTTATTTGAACAATCAACATTACACGAAGTGGGCAGTTACAAGGTCTGAACTGAAGAAAGAATGAAACTTGTACCATTTCTCCCCACCCCTCCCCCAAATACATCTATTTGTTTCTAATAAAGTTGGAGTCATACATGAACCTATAGTATAGTGATGAAAAATGAATTGATATTTGGGTAACAATTGCAGAATAATTCACCAAAACTAGGACTAAAGTGATAACATAACGCTGGCCTTAGCCACTGACTGCCGATTGGGTTTTCTGCAATTAAGCCAAAAAGTTGTACCCAAGTTCTCAAATTGTTCAAAATGTGAGTTACGCCCTTCCATCTGTCATTCCTGTGTATATTGACTACCAGGTTGTTTTATACTGTGCCAGACACAGACCTACACTTCATTCTGGAAACGTCTCAAAACAAAGATGAAAAACCTGTTCTGTTTTTTAAGACACAGCCTTTGTGAAATAAACATTGACATATCATTCACTCACGAGGTTATTTATCTTATCCTAATGTCTCAGAAACCTATGACTGTTTTTGTAGACTGATTTTGGGAAGAAAAAGATATAATAACAAATTTGGCCGTGCTGGGACTTCTGATATTACACTGGTGTTTCCTGTGTTGGATAGAGTAGAGAAGTTCATGGTGATGGACATTTTAGACAAACATCACAACTTTTTTATTTCAAAGTGATTTCAATCGTCAATTTGATCAACCATTTTATTAGTTAGAAATATTTTTCCTAGACTTAAATAGCATCTTCTGATTGTTCTTCATCTATCTTTATGTACCATTCTATTTCTTTGGAAAATGGTCCATGTCACAAGAATGTAGCTCTAGTTAGAAATGCCGATTATGGGGGGAGGGTGTGGTACTGTAACCGTTATTTCAATCAGCAATCAATGAGTAAAATGTTTTTATATGCAATTAGCAAAGCCTTAGGCTGCAAAATTTTGTTTTTGTCTAATAACATTTTCTTTCTCTTTATTTTTCATTAGATATTGGTACTGAGATCGGGGAACCAGTTCAGGATTATATGCTCGATGAAGGACTTCAAGCAGTCTTAGATTCCATCTCAAATATTTCTTCCAGTAAGTGAAATCAATTTATTTCAACTGCATTCTCTTCAGTTTCTTGAATAACCTAAATTCTTCTCTTTTTTGGAATGGAGCATCTCACTGAGATTTATCAGGTTGCCTGAAAGATTCCCAAAGATTTTTGAGGAAGTCTAAAAAAAAGAGCTAGAGAAACACAATTTAGTATTAAGGCCTAGCAATCCTGATCAATATTCTGGAATGTCGGTAGTTCTCATTTTGGCATCTCGTGCTGCCTTCCATATGTATTCATTGATTTAATTTTCTTTTTTCATCTTCTGTTATGATTGGTACATCTTTGGAATTCATTGTTGGTTTATGGCTCTCTCAGTCAAATTATTTACTATTAAAAGGGGGTGTTGTTGAAAATCAACTGCAACTTTGCAAATTGTTACGCGCACGGTATGTGCATTTAACAAGACGCGCATGAAACAATGATTTTGTTTGGCACATTCCAATCAGCTGCAACTTGCGATCAATTGCAACTTTTGAGCAACACCCCCGAAGTGTGCATTGTATATGTACGGTATGAATGATATGATATTAATTACTTTGTCCAGCTTTCAACCAGATGAATGAGACCTTGAATGAGATTGAGAGCCTTAGATCAGAGCTGATCGACCAGTCCACTAGCCTGGAGACAGAACTGAACACGGTGGCTACCAACTTGGATCTCATCAATGGGCCAACTCAATGTGATGGATGTATACCAAATATAGACCAACTCACTATCAATGTGAACTTTAGTATGGTATGTAAGACTATTCTTTTGAACTTTTCTAAAGATCATGAAGAAAAAAACCCATAAAATGCGTTAAACAAAAACACAATACACTTGTAGACTTTTGGTCTACCCCTCTCTCCCAATCTACTACTCTTTCCAGCCCATTCTCCTCTCTCCCTCTCCTATTATTTTCTTCATTTAGTAACCCTCCATTCATCTTTTCCTCCATTTTCCCTTCCCTTCCTCTCTCCTCAATCTCCCCCTATCTCTACTTCTCTCCGCCTTCCTTTCTGTCCCATTCCCCCTCTCCATCTCCCTTATTCTCCCTCTCTTCCTGTACCTCTCATCGTGCCTTTCTTTCATTCTCACTCTTTCCTCTGTGTATCACACACCCTCACCATCTCACTCTCGTACATTTATTCATCCTCTCCTCCTTCTGCCCTTCTCTTTCATTCCCCTCTCCATCTCTCTCGCCCTCGCTTGCTCATCTCTCTTCCTTTCTCTTTGTCTCCTTCCACCTCTTCCCTCCATCTCTGCCTTTGTATATCTCCCCTATCTCATCCATCCCTCCCTCCTTCCATCTCATCCCTCCCTCTCTCCCCCTCCTCTCCTCTCTCCTCCCTCTTTACCCCTTTCACACTCTCCCACCCTCTCATCCTCTGTCCTTCCCCCTTCTTATCCACCCTTCATTCCACCCCTCTCTCCGCCACCCTTCTTGCTCTCCCTACCCCTGTCTATCCCCTCCTTGTGCCTCAATACAATCATCAACACAAAATGAGTAAAAAAACATTTAATTTGGTTGAAGTCTCCATTATATCTCGGCTACAGGATATCCATAGAAGTATCACTGTCCTCTCATGGATACAGAGGCATCCTCTAAACCAATTAATTCTCCCTTTTCTCGGACAAAGGAAGCCTCTAATGACTCAGGCTTAGAGATAATTTAAATGGTCTAAATATTTGTTTCTGGCCATGAATGTCTCCTCAATAGTATTGGAATTCCTCTTGTTTTCTGGCACGAGCTCAAGACTCTTTCCGTTCAGAATTGTACATTGACCTGTTCATTAATAAATCTTTATCCTGAAAAAAATTGTGACAGGAAAAGAAAGAAATCAAACTCGAGCTCCTGTATGGAAGCTGATAGGAGGCCAAACCTTGAAGCAGATAATTGGAAAGGGAATATGACAAATATAAATTATTTGAAACCTGATCAGTGAAATCAGGCGCCTCTCATTTAGAAGAAGTGAGAGCCAGTGCCTTAAATATAGTAATTGGAAAGGAAGTCTGAAAACCACTGCTTTCATATGTTAAGAAATTCCTTATTTGCTACACGCTAAGCAAAATAACATTCAATATTGAATGTGCCTCAGAAGCAAGAAATGTTCATCCCATTGCTGCTTACGCATTTCCCTTCTCATAATTGTGCAATATGGACAAAGAGCTGTGCTCTGTTGGTTAATTGCATGTAACAAATACATTTGAAGCATATTAGGTGTGAACTTTGATACAATTTTTTTTTAATCAGTGAATTTTCCTCTCTCACGGGGTAAAGATTTACAATTAAAAGTGGGTGTTCACAATTTGGAATAGTTTCCTGATAAAATCAAGGAAACCAATGATAGACTCATTTCTATGCCTTCTATCACAACTATGGAATGGCTTTTGGTTTCCTTTGTGAGCTAAAAATAAAACTTTTGTGAATTTGTTTTGTAGTAGCCAGCTGGAGTTGTCAAAACAAGTGCTATTTTCCACCCTTTGTCCAACCCGATGCCAATATTGCAGTGCTTAGATAAGCTCTGTGGTGATCTGTAACATTTCCTTGGATTTGTATTGATATGACGACATCCATTTTTGTGTAATTCATACAAAGAGGAAATTGGGCATTTTCTAAGAATTTTTTTTTATGGCAGGGTGTACATATCCATCTAGTTTAGTGACCACAAAGCTAGTTTAAGAAGTTTGAGCATAGATTAACCCATTTCTATGTTTCATGAGGAAGTATTAGTAGCATTAATATTTGATAGCTTTGGGCGATTTCAGGCAAAAGTACAGTCTTGTAGTTCTTGAAGAGATGCTGATGATCGCATGCATTTGTACAAATCATTTTTTAGAATACATGTACATTGGACACTCATAAACCAATTTGATCATTCTCACTACCTCTATTTCAGTCATTTTGTTGCAGGCAAACTGTAATTGTTTTATATGGAAATCTTATTAAATTGATTTCCTGTCTTGTGAATATTTTATTTCCTTATTACCTCTCATTAAAGTCCAGGTCACATAGGACCCAGGAATCAACACGGTCTCTTTGACTGGAGGCAGTTAACTGTGAACTTAACAAAGAGTCATGTTCAATTGCGTTGCTTCAATAACATTTTGCTGTGGCAAAACACATAGATAAAATCTAGTGATCTATTTAGGACAAACATGACCTTTTTTATTACTTTTCTGAAAATGCATGAATCTTTTGATTTTTTTTTACTTTACATGAGAAAATCATGAAGAATCATTAGAAAATACAATGGGAGGACAAACATTTAACTTTATTTTCCTTTATATCCCCAAGGTCTATGTTGCAATTGTTTTGATGTCCCAACAAATCTGATAATAATTGATTATAGCAGCTTGGCTTGTAGCATATGGATCATGTAACATCCCTTTGAGTCTCTCCTCACTTTCATGCATCATCAATGATTTATCTCAATGTCATGTCAAGGTTGTTACAAGGTCGGTACAAGGTCGTCTTAACTGATATTAGAGAACATTCAAAACTTCTTGAGTAATCACCTGTATATATACATGTAAAGACCATCTGTCCTTTAGGACTGTCTTTTTTTTTTTTTTTTTTTTTTTT
>BQKZ01000222.1:32483-53872 GCA_036244855.1 Temnopleurus reevesii | reverse complement strand
CAAAAATATAACTATTTTGAAAATCTTAAGATATTTTTCAAATATTCATAACTTTTTTATTTGTTGTCCGTTTTCGCTCAAACTTTTTTTCATCTGTTTGTCTGATTTTTCCGCTTTGAATCAGAGCAAGAAATTCTTGGTCCGGAGTCCTCCTTTAATATTTGATGTCTTTGGACGATTTCAGGCAAAAGTGCTTTTATATTTATTTTTTGAAGAGATACTGATGATCTTATGTATTTGTACAAATCATTCTTTTTTTTAGAAATACATAAACTGATTTGATATTTCTTACTACCTCTATTTCTGCCTCTCTAATGCAGGCAAACTATAGTTATTTGATATGGAAATCTCATTAAATTCATTTCCTTTCTTGTGAATATTTTATTTCCTTATTACCTCTCATTAAAGCCCAAGTCACATAGGACCCAGGAATCGACCCGGTCTCTTTGACCGGAGGCAGTTAACTGTGAACTTAACAAAGAGTCATGTTCAATTAGGTTACTTCTGGGCCTCTATGTGACTTGGGCCTTTGATCTGCTTCAATAACATTTTGCTGTGGCAAAACACATAGATAAAATCTAGTGATCTATTTAGGACAAACATGACCTTTTTTATTACTTTTCTGAAAATGCATGAATCTTTTGATTTTTTTTTTACTTTACATGAGAAAATCATGAAGAATCATTAGAAAATACAGTGGGAGGACAAACATTTAACTTTATTTTCCTTTATATCCCCAAGGTCTATGTTGCAATTGTTTTGATGTCCCAACAAATCTGATAATAATTGATTATAGCAGCTTGGCTTGTAGCATATGGATCATGTAACATCCCTTTGAGTCTCTCCTCACTTTCATGCATCATCAATGATTTATCTCAATGTCATGTCAAGGTTGTTACAAGGTCGGTACAAGGTCGTCTTAACTGATATTAGAGAACATTCAAAACTTCTTGAGTAATCACCTGTATATATACATGTAAAGACCATCTGTCCTTTAGGACTGTCTTTTTTTTTTTTTTTTTTTTTTTTACTCCTCAAGAAGAAATTGACTTTTTTTTTTTTAAGACAACCTGCAGTTCAAGACTATGTTTTCTATATATATTAGAGGTCTTTATCTACAGGGTTTACTTTTTTTTATTTTAATTTTTCTGGAATATATTTATAGAGTGATTCAGGAAAGATCAACCAGTACAATGGAGGAAACATAGTTTATTAAGGCAGTTTAAACACTATAATTATTCCAGGAAAAATAGTGTTATGATGGGGATTGAACCTATGATCCTGTTATTCATAGTCTCTGAGGACTTAACCACTAGACCAATATACCTCTTTTTAAAAAGAGCAGAGGCATAGCCCATTGGTTGTGCCACTCTAAGAGAGCCTTATAGATGATATTTGATTGACAGTTCCATGATTACTGATTTTCAGCTGATTTACAAATTTTAGTTCAACTTGCAACACCTAACTCCTCCAAGAACTTGAACCCATGGCCTTGTGATTCAGAGTCAGAGGACCTAACCATTAGACCATGGTAAACATATGCATAGCCCATTGAAATTGTTGTGCCACTATGTGAGAGCTAAGACTTGATTCATAGCTACATGATTACTGATTTGCATCTGATTTTTACAAATTTTAGTTTTATTTGCACCACCCACCATCTCCAAGAAATGCCATTTTCTTTAATGGTCGGGAGTAGGAAGCTGTCGTATTGGATCATAGGTATCGAGCGCAGTAGCAACGGCATGGGATTAAGCCAGCCAATACTTGTATGCATGATTGACAGCAGGGGATTAGTATAATTGGTTTCTAAATCTTTTAATTCCTCAAGATATGTAGAGTTTGGTCCCGCTCCAAAATGTCTGATCAATATATTATGTACATATGAAATATCACTTGTAGCGGATGTGTCGACACATACTCCGTGGGTGTGCAGACTTGGAATTCAAATGTATACTGGATGCTACCATATGCAGGAGCATGAGTGCCAACTGTTTCAGAATATGCATGAGGTCAAAATTGATATATGAAAAACGTAAAAGCTGAACAAAATTAAGAGCAAACAGGACAAAAATAATCGCACTCTCGGCCATTCACTTGCAATGAAAGCCTTTAATTCATCTGAAAATTTACCTCATGCATATTCCAGAACGGTTGGTATCTCTGGAAAGGGATGTGATCAAGGTTAAGACAATGACTTAGAAATATGTCATTAATCTTTAGCACCAAATGAATATTTTCTTCCCAATAAATACTGATATTGTTTCATTCTAATGAAGCTGTTAATACGATAATTACTTCAAAGATTATTTTTACAGTACATGTATGTGCTGCTTCGAAAGCCTTAATTTCTGTTTAAAGCAATCAATTGTATGTAATTAGTCGCTTCAATGATTTTCATTTATTTTTTGTTTTTTGTTTACAGCTGCCTTCTGTCCAGCCACAAATCGATGGTGTCGAAGAAGCATCTATGCTTACTACAAACATTACAAATGAGGTAGGTACTCATACAAAATAAATATATTTGTATTTTCTCTCACGAATACCAATAATGTCATGCCACAGCTGTGGCATAGTGCTCAAATATTGTGAAAAAAAATGTCTGACCTGTGACCTCTTAGTTTATACTAGACATCAGATTAAGTATTATGTGTACATGTAACTATGTTTATTGGCAAGAAATGTCTATGAATTTGAAGCTTTTAGTAAACTGACCTATTTTCATTTAGAAGTCACAATCTCTCATACCTGTAAGCTTGTAAGCCCATACCTAGTGTTATGGAAGTTTACTCTCCTCATCTCCAAATATTTGTCCCGTATTCTCAGCACATTTCTAAATTTCAGTAACTGAAGGCATACTATAATTTATGCAAATGGGCGTAATGTGTAGAACTATAAACTTGATAAAAAATTGATAAACTTCATTGGAACACTTGTATCTGATACGACAAGTGCGCTCATAAAACTATATTTTTTTGCACAGTGTCAAAATGTGATACATCTGATATCAGCAAGCTGAGCAGTAATAGGGCCTTTTACTTTGTTGTCAAACGAAATAAAAAATAGTTGGAAATATAATGCACAATATGGAATGGATGAAAGACGACTAAAGAATTGATTATGAAATTATTCCTGCTCCTGCCTTTTTTTTAAATTACATTGTAAGTTTATTTGAATTCATGAGTGAAGATTATTAATAAATGAACATGTGACTGTGAGGTCATTAATGGGCACATGGGGACCACACGGGATCCATTTTTTTAGCCTCTTTATAATGAGTCAACAATGAGAATTATTTTCACGTCTATAGGGATTGTGAGATTACCTGATGACTACATTGTTATCCCATCCAGAACCTATGTTCTAGCCCTTTCTATGTCACTCGGAACAATTGTGGTTTCAGCAAGATTTACCTCTTTCCTGTTTTGCGGATCCCCTGATGTACCAGTCACCCATCCCTCCTATCCCTTGGTCCCTTCTCTCCCGTAATCTCTTCCTTCTTCCTCTAATCCTCTTCTTCCTCCTCTTTCTTCTCTCTCCCATCCTCTTTGCCTTCTCTAATTATTTATTATTCTCTAGTTATTAAATTTGCTGTTTCATATTCCTCTGATTTTCCATCTTTTTGAGATTTTCGTGCCAAAATGAACACATGCAGTTTGCCAACAATAGAATCCATTGTTTTTTTTAGTGATTCATAGGATACATTTATTTTACCACGATGAATCGAATAATGAATCTATTGCCCGTTCCTTTTACTAGAAAGAAGGAATATGGAAAAAAAGTGTAGTCTACCTTTCAAGCCAGAAAATTGTATTTTTTTTCCTATTAATCCTTTACTCACAATAAGAATTTCCTTTTAGTATGAGATAGACAAACTCCCAGTCTTGAGTGGAGAAGAAGGGATAGTTTTGAGAGTGCCATATTAATGCTTCTAAAAAGAATTTTTGTTAGTGTTGTGATTTTTGTGATGATTGTATACCGCAATCATATGGGAGCTTTTTGTCATTATTGTTTTAATAGCAGTTTCCTCCTTTTTTAATCTGAAAGCTTTGGAGGTCTGCTTTTAAATTGATCCTTTTTTCCCTTTCTGAATTTTCTGAGATTATATTTTCGTTAACAGTTTAATCCAAGTTTGCTTTATCACAAGAAGAAAATATTTTATCCTGGAATGGTATTTGTGAATTTTTATATCATTAAGAATGTATTGGGTGTTTTACTGCTATAAAGTTGTAGGTTAATTCTTGGATTGACAGAAAATGGTGTACACCTCTCTCCTTCAAACAGTACCCCACTCACCTCCTCCAAACATTTCTTGAAAAGGTCCTATCGAAAACCTTTGGCTCATGTTTTGCAGGAATCACTTTGACATTCTCCATTCCTACTTTCACTTTATCGTCATGCTCCTGTTATCCCATATCTCTTTTTCCAAGCCATCACTCTTGCCTCCTGTGTTACCCCTTTGATGGGGTAAATGGAATAGTTCCTCTCTACCTTTGGCAGGAACCATTTAACACCCTCCTTTCCTGCTTTCACTTTACCATATTGCTCCTGCATCTTTCTACCCAATAGAATACCCCTGTCTGCCACTGCCTAAGCCACTTTCTTTGTTACCCTATTGGCAAGGGAAACGGAGTAGTTCCTCTCTACCTCTAGCAGGAGGGATAGCGGTTCCCCACCTCCTCTAGAAGGAAGGGTTTAACACCCTCCTTTCCTGCTTTAGCTTTACCATCTTGCTCCTGCTTCATTCAACCCGATAGCATACCCCTGTCTGCTGATGTCCAAGTCTCCCCACTTTCCTTCGTTGTTATCCACTTTGGAGGAGTAGTGGGTCCTCTACCTCCTTTTAGAGGAACAATTTTGCACCCTCCTTTCCTGCTCTCTGTTCACCATCCTGCTCCTGCTTCATTGTATCCATGCCATACCCTTCTCTGCTCAAGCCACCCCTCTTTCCTCCTTTCTTACCCTTTTGCAAGTAAGTGGTTCAATATACCTCCTCTAGGAGGAACAGTTACAGACCCTCCATTCCTGCTTCATTGAATCTCATGTCATACCCCTCTCTGCCCAAGCCTACCCCCTTCTCTCCTTCCTCCTTTAAAACCCCTTTGGGAAGGTAGCATAGTGGTTTATCTCTACATTCTCTAGCAGGAACAATTTTGCACCCTCCTTTCCTGCTTTTGCTTTACCATCTTTCTCCTGCTAGCATACCCTTCTCTGCCACTAGCCAAGCCCATTGCGCTTTCNCTCTCTGCCTCCTCAAGCAGGAACGATTTTGCACCTTTCTTTCCTGCTTTCGCTTAACACACTTGCTCCTGTGTCATCACATATCACACCCCTCTCTGCCCAGGCCTCCCTCCTTTCCCTTTTGTTACCCCGTTTGGAGGGGAAACTAAGTGGTTCCTCTCTACCACTGAAAAAGGAACTGTTTTACACCCTCCTGTCCTGCTTTCGCTTCACACCCCCTGCTCCTGTGTCATTATATCCCATATCATACCCCTCTCTGCCCAAGCTACCCCTCTTTCCTTCCTTACTACCCTTCTTGGGGGTGAATGGTTCCTCTACCTTCTCTAGAAGGAAGAGTTATGCACCATCCTTTCCTGATTTTGCTTTACCGCCCTGCTTATGCTTCATTGTACCCCATGTCATACCCCTCTCTGCCCAAGCCTTCTTTCTTTCCTCTTTGTTACCCCTTTTGAGAGGGGAAACAGAGTAGTTCCTCTCTACCATTGGCAGGAACAGTTTAACACCCTCCTTTCCTGCTTTTAATTTATCATCGTGCTCCTGCTTCATTCTACCCATTAGTACACCTCTGTTTGCCATTGCCCAAGCCACCCCTCTTTCCTTCTATGTTACCCATTTTAGAGGTGAGTGAATCCTCTACCTTCTCAAGAATAAGAGTTATACACCCCCTGTCCTGCTTTAGTTTTACCACCCTTTCGCTGCTTCATTGTATCCCATGTCATACCCCTCGCTACTCAATCCACCCTCTTGCCTCTTTGTTACTACTTTGGGAACGGAATATCTCTGGCAGTAACCACATTACACCCCTCCTTTTCTGCTTGCCTACTGCGATCCAGCTTCAGAACCACCTTCTCCCATACAGTGGGTCATGTTTTCCTTTCTTCCAAGCCTACCCCCTCCCAAACCCCTCCCACTTTCTCGCTTAGACACCCTTTGCTTAGGTAGCATAATGGTTCCCGTCTCTATCCTCTGGCAGGAACCATTTTACACCCTCACTTCCTGTTTGCCTATTACAAGCCAGCTCCAGCCCCACTTAGGTGTATCCCCCGTAATGTGCACCACACACCTCTCCCCGAAGCCTATCGCCTTCCCCCTCCCCCCTCCTTCCTCCTTTGACACCCCTTTGATACCTCTCTTTTCCAATGTATGGAACTCTCTTCATATCATCCTCTGGGGTGTTTTGATGTTATTGAAAACCACTTTATTGATTATTGTCTTGACTTGATGTTGATACATTAGAATTATAAGCTACATGTATACCTACACTCTCAGAATACATTATGTTATAATTCATTCAGCATTCTCATGAAATTGATCTAAACGTTGTAGAATTTTTGGTTTTAGATTATTGTATTATAGATATTGCGATATCTGCAAAATGGGCATACGTCCTGTGACTAGTTATGTATTCCACAGCTAGCCTAATTTTTCTACCTTCTTAGCACTTTCAATGCTAGTGGGAGAAGCTAATAAATGAATTATTCATGACCGAAACCAAACTGTAATCCCTATATACCGATATCAAGAAAAATACGGAAAGCAGTCAGATTTGCATTGAGTCAATATTTCGAGTCTAAGTCAAGGAAATTATTCAATGATTTATGCAGTTCCGTCATGCATTGATGATATTAGGACTGAGTTTTGATAAGGCAGAGATGAAATTGATAGCAGGGGATTATGTCCAAATATCAAATCCATTTCACAAGAGATATTCAAGGAAATTATTCATTGATTGGGTACAGGTGTTGTGTAGAATTGAGTGCTTACTATTCGTCACGGTGCATTTGCAATAAGTTTTGTAAAGGAAAAGACGAATTTTAATGTCTAAGCATTTCGTTATCTTGCTAAATTGGTAGAATAAATCAAGATGAATTTGAGGAAGTTATTCAGTGACCATTTGCATGTGTTGTCAGTTTGGTTTTGAACCTAAGTAACCTGTGGTACTTTGAAGCTGATCTGTATTTTGGAAGAGTCATGGAGTAGTAGTTCTGAATTAGATGGTTGACGGTGGGAATCACACCCATGGCATTAATTTCCTTCAGCAAGAAATTCATCCACACTCCGTTGCACTCAACCCAGGTGAAAAAGGGTATCTGGTAGGAATTCATTTTAGAAGCGTAATGGTGTAGTGGTTATGAACTAGATGTTTGGCGGTTTGAATCCCACCCATGGCGTTAATTTCCTTTAGTAAGAAATTTGTCCACACTGTGCTGCACTCAACTCAGGTGAAAAATGCTACCTGGTCGGAAAATTATTTTGGAAGTGTCATGGTGTAGTGATTCTGAAATAGATGGTTGGATACTTGAATCCCACCCATTGCGGTAATTTACCGCAGCAAGAAATTCACTTTTGCTGCACTCAATCCCGGTTAAAATGGGTACCTGGTAGGAATTTATTCCTTGAAATGCTTGAGCACCTTAGTTGCTGGCTCGGCATTTACATGTATAGCCTGAATAATAATATTGTACCTACATGTACATGTATTATCAAGTGCAATAGAATAATGTACATGTATGCTAGTGATTGCGCTATTTAAATTGACCTGCTATTATTGTTATTTTTATTTTAAAGTGAAATAAAGACAAATGAAAAGTGAAATAAGAAAATAGAATTTATGTAATGAAAATATGACATTGTGTTCCAAGCACTTTGGTCATAATCTTGATAGAGTATGTTGAAATTTGTCATTTTTGTATGATGTTCAAAATTACTAATGCAATGATTTTTAAATAGTGCATTCATTTGTGCATGAATTTTTTTCTCATTTTGCAGATCAACACCGTTCTTGATGATATTCCAGCTCAGATAACATCTATGACACAAGACGAAGTGGACACTGCTCTAGATCAACTAGAACAGGCCGAGACAGAAGTTATCAATGCCTTCGGAGCTGTCAATGAAACTGTATCAGAGGTAAGTATTATGATAGCAAGGTTTAACTTAACACAGGTCTAAGTATTGTCATCGAGACCATCGGTTCAACTTTTGAATAGCCCAGACGTAGTTCAGTTCAGTTCAGTTCAGTTCGACTTTATTTTCCATCAATCATAAAAATCAAATACAATGGTATTTACAATGTTAATAAAAAAGATGTTAAATAAATTGTTTACATTTTGATGACAATAAAAAAAGGGTGACTACTAAAAAGTTGAACACTTGTAAAACGTAGGACCCTTGAAGAACACATAAATAACAATTATTGCTTAGTTTTTGGTTAAGTTAAAGGGCTATTGTCTACAAGAAACTGGGTAGTCCCTGCCCAAGGTCTATGGGTATCATGGTAATCAGTCGTCACTTGTTAAAGGATTTTGTTTTGTGTTTATTTCATTTGACCTTATTCTGACCTTAGTCTGGTACTCCGGGGGGGGGGGGGGGGGGGGCCCAATTTTAATGGGTTTTAAAGAACATTAGAACTTATATTGGAGATATCAACTGAGATGAAAAGTCTTTACTTCCATGGCGTTCCAACTTCACTTCAGTAATTCTTGACTCCTTACCAATTTCCAAATGTCAATCCCAAGCAACTTTTTCTTTAATTACCTTCTTCATTATTCTTTATTTTTTTGCAGGTAATAGCTGCTTTAAAAAATGCTGCAACAGTACTGGATGATTCATGGGGTGATGTTACAGTGTATACACAATATGTGTAAGTATTATGTTCATGAAAACAATTTTTAGCTTGTATATATGATTGATCTTTTTATCCTTTAAATATGTTTTAATGAATAAATGAAGAAATGATAATAATTTCAGCCTCTTTAAAAAGAGTTATGGCGATATTGCGTATTAGTTAGTATGCTTCCTGTAATCATCCCAATTGCATATAGCTCTCTTACTCTGAATGCATGTGGTGTCCTGATTATTTTGCCTCTAAATCTTGGAACGTCTACATCCAGTACACACAACATCACAACTTTCTTGGCGGGAAATTTGAGTTAGCTTATTAACCTAGTCAAAAGTGGTGTTAATTTTGCTTTAAGTCCTTTTTTTTAGGTCAATCCACATTTGTTCACGTCGATCAGACGGCTACATAATATCCAAATTTTACCTTCGGTGAAAGAATTGTGATGTACTTTTGCCCTTGTCATCTGGTAATATCTTTCAATAATGTATTGAATCCGTATCATGCCACACATCCAGAATCATATTTAGTCTGTGAGCCCCAACTTGAATTTTCAATTAGGGGGATGATAATCCTTTGGCACTTAGAATGTTAATTTGTCTAGGTTCTATATTAAAAAAATGATGATGGTGATGATGATGATGATGATGATGATGATGATGATGATGATGATGATGATGATGATGATGATGATGGTGATGATGACGGTGGCAGTGATGATGACGGTGACGGTGACGATGACGATGATGATAGGAATGATAGTAAAAATGATAATGATGAAATTGATTATAATTGGGGATAACAACTATAACAATAATTATGATAATCATCATGATACATCTTCTTTTCTGCAGCTACTATTCCCTGATAGGTCTAACCTGTACTGTGCTTCTGATCGTCATGTTCAATCTGATTGGTCTAACCATGGGTACATTCTCATACAAGAACGTCCACCCGATGGAGAGATCAAGGATGTCTAATGCTGGTGGTAATGTCCTTATGGCGTAAGTATCCAACTAGATTTTTTTCTTAACCTCTCCTTTGCTACCTTACCTCACCTAGGTGCATGAATTTTAGCTTAGGCCCCGGTCACATTGGACCCCGGAAGCAACATGACTCAACATCACTCTTTATTAATTCACAGTTAACTGCCTCTGAACAAAGAGTCGTGTTGAATCGTGTTGCTTCCGGGCCCTATCTGACCAGGGCCTCATGCTCCGCATTTTAAGTTTTGGCATACGTGGCTCATTTTTTTTATATAGAAAGTACTGTGTCGTAGGTAATGGTCAAAACAGGTGTCTTTTGATTGAAAGTTATTGTGCTTGAACCCTCGCTATGGCATTGTTTTTCTTCTTCAAAAAATTAATGGCCATTGTGCTGTACATTACCCAGTTGTGATTGAAGACCTATGGAATCAACCATGTTGTGGTAAAGAGTCACTGTGTGCCCTATGGGGCCCTGCTTGTGGTACCAGAACCCCTGTCCAATTAGTCGCAAGTTGCAGTTGATTGGAACGTTGCAATGCATCTTCTTATTTATAATTTGTATATTTTTCCTCCAGGACCAAGATGAAAACAAATTGTTACCTTTGTATGATTGATCTTGTTATCCTCTTTATGTTTAATGAAATAAATAAATAAATGAGCAAATGAAAATGGATGTTTCAGTTTGCAACATATTTGCAGTTGATTTGCAAGCCATTGCAGGTTTCTAGCAACACTCCTGTAGTGTGATGGCTTACCCCCTATCTGGTTGTAGACAAGAGAGGAAGAATGACCTCAGATCCCTTTGACCTACTTTCAAATCTAGAATACCCATAGGGCATGTTATGTCTGGGGTTACTGACCAGAACTCCTATGCTATCCATAGGATACTGGCCACTCAAATATAGGGTCCAGGGTTGTGTTTCATAAAGCTGTGTGTAGATCTACGCACAANCGTAGAAAATTATGCTATGATCTTGAAATGTGTATACAAACTATATGTCATGGTATATATCCCCAAAATTCACATTTCTTTAATCTTTACCAAAACTATACATGGGCTTTAAATACGTTTTAATGAATAGATAAATGAATAGTTTATTTCAGTCTCTTTAGAAAGAGATATAGTGATGTTGTGTATTTGTTAGTATGCTACCTTGATTGAAGTTAGATACTCTTAACCATCTTTATCTCATATAGCTCTCTGAATCTGAGTGCATGTGATGTCCTGATTATTTTGCCTCTAAATCTTGGAACGTCTACATCTGGTATACACAACATGATGTCGTAAAGTTAGGGGGGGTTGGGATTTGTGTAATTGAAGTGTACATTGTAGACCTGAAATAGCTTTTCCAAATACTAAGTGCAGGATATTGGTAGTGCTGGGTGATATCGCTTGATAGCGGCTTTGTGCAATAGAGAGAATTCAGGTAGGTCAGATGCTGTAAAGTAAAACAGACTACTACTCGGTATCCAAATTTTACCCTTGGTGAAAATAGTTTGGTGAAGTTGTTCTGCCTTGTCATCTGGTAATATTCCTTATCATGTCTCACATCCAGAATCATATGAAATATGTGAGCCCCGCTTAGGTGCATCATAATCCTGTGGCAATTTGACATTACAATTTGTATAGGTTCTACAGTAAAAAAAAACGATGATGATGATGATGATAGTGACAACAATGTTCTTGATCGTGGTGGTGTTGGTTGTTGTGATGATGACGATGATGATAATGATGATAATGATGATGATGATGATATTAATGATAATGGTGATTTTATTAATGACAATAATTTATTTATTGTTATTTATTTATCATTCATTTGGTATTTTACAAGAAAGGAATAACATGATGAATGCATGATAAATACAACAATGGAAAAGCAAAAATAATTATGAGAGATTGAGAGAAAGATAATGATAATTATGATGATAATAATGGTGATAATATTTATGATAATAATAATCATAATTCATGTTCTTTTCTGCAGCTACTATTCCCTGATAGGTCTAACCTGTACTGTACTACTGATTGTCATGTTCAATCTGATTGGTCTAACCATGGGTACATTCTCATACAAGAATGTCCACCCGATGGAGAGATCAAGGATGTCTAATGCTGGCGGCAATGTCCTTATGGCGTAAGTATCCAACTAGATTTTTTTCTTAATCGCTCCTTTATTACCTTACCTCTCTTTGTACATGAATTCCAACTTATGCTGAGCTTTGAAATTTGGCATATATGACCCTGTTTTTCTTTGATATAGAAAGTATTTTGTCCTAGCTGATGGCCAAAACAGGTGTCTTTAAAGTAATAATATAATAATGTATGCAATTTACATAGCGCACGTTTCCACTCTCATTGCTGAGTGCTCAATGCACTTTGCATTTATTACCCTGGCTTTAGCCCGGCAGCCACCAGCGCACTTGGCATTTCAAGGCATTTCAAGTAAAAGGTATTGTGTTTGAGCCCTCGTTATGGCATTATTTTCTTAACAAGAAATTGTTCCGCATTGTGCTGTACTTAAAGCGGGTGTGATTAAAGACCTGCGGAATTGACCATGTTGTTTGTGTGCCCTATGAAGCCTTGCTTGTGGTACTGACCAGAACCCCTGTTCATTGGGTCACAAGTTGCAGTTCAACGGAACATTGCAATCATCATGTGCGTCCTCTTATCTGTTATCTGTATCTCTTTTGCTCAAGGACCAAGATGAAAACCAATTTTACCTCTATATATAATTGATCTTGTTATCCTGTTTAAATAAATGAGCAAACGAAAATGGGTTTTTCAGTTTGCAACTGATTTGCAGTTGATTTGCAAGCCATTGCAGGTTTCTAGCAACACTCCTGTAGTGTGATGGCTTACCCCCTATCTGGTTGTAGACAAGAGAGGAACAATGACCTCAGATCCCTTTGACCTACTTTCAAATCTAGAATACCCATAGGGCATGTTATGTCTGGGGTTACTGACCAGAACTCCTATGCTATCCATAGGATACTGGCCACTCAAATATAGGGTCCAGGGTTGTGTTTCATAAAGCTGTGTGTAGATCTACGCACAACTGTACGATGGTGAGATCTAGTAATCTCAAGCCGTCAAAATTTAACAAAATCCTAGGATTTCAGACCTCTATACTGTCAAACCTGTCTATAAAGACCACCCAAGGGAGGCAGAAATAGAGTGCTTTTAACAGCAAGTGGTGTCTATAGACAGGCACATATACATGTAAATGTAATATACATGTAAAATGCGTTCTAGGGAAAACTTTCAGATCTAGAATACCCATAGGGCATGTTATGTCTGGGGTTACTGACCAGAACTCCTATGCTATCCATAGGATACTGGTCACTCAAATTTAGGGTCCAAGAGTGAGATCTAATAATTTACAACCGATAGATTTCAATGAATTCCGAGGATTTCAGATCTCTCTATATTAATACATACATGTATGGGTTGTTGTCTTAGTGTTCTAAAAGATCATTTTACATAGAAAAGGGATGTCCAAACCACTGAGAACAAAATAAATTCTTTAACCTGAGAATTAAAGAATTATAAAAAGAAATTTAAAAAAAAACCCACCAAACATTATTGCAACTACAAGATGCCCAACCATGATGGAGGTGAAAAATATCTGTCATTTTCATTTTTCAGTGAATATTTTCCCTACTTTTTGTATGAGTTACAATTGTATGTAGTGGATTTGGCACCATTCAAATTTTATGTATTTTACATGTATATTTTATTGTATATTATGAATTTTCGTGATAATACATACAGCACTATGAGTTTATAAACCATTTTTATCCAATCTCTTTTTTTAGCAGTATCACCCTTCTTTTTCATTCTGAAAAGGTGGGAGGTATGCAACTATTATGATACCATCCTACCCTGCCTAATCCCTATATAATTGTATTACTATTCAACCCGCATAGCTAACTGCGTATGTCAACACGTGAAAGCCAAAACTGCAGGTGCATAGACCTGTAAGGTGTGAGACAGACTTGAAACGGAAGTGCCACCTCAACCCCCCTCTTTTCCCCCCTCTTTTCCCCCTCAGCCGTCGTTGTCGTTGCTCTATTGGTTTTACCTAGACTTGCTATTCACTTTGTCTGTACGTATTTTATGACCCCTAGCTTAAGTGGTGATTCACGTGATTGCCTTGTTCTTCTTCTGTGTAATATCTTTATGCACAGACTACAAGTACATGTAATTCATTATTGGATTGCCTCAATGTGAAAGTAGTCTTTGTCTGCAGGTGCAAAGCTCTGTTAGGAATTCATTTATTTGCAACGATTGTCTGAAATGAAGACTATAGGGTGTTGTTCAAAAGTTGCAATTGATCGCAAGTCAAATGCAAATCAGTTGAAAATTGTAATGGGCATGATATGCGCATTTTACAAGATGCACATGAAGCAATGATTTTGATCGTTACGTTCCAATCAACTGCAACTTGCGATCAATTGCAACTTTTGAGCAACACCCCCTATGTGCAGCATGAATAATGTCTTTTGCTTCATGTCTTGCTTGCACAATTATTAGGACTTTGTGTGTACAAAGTATCTGAATTAGTTTTTTCTGCGGGCATAGTACCCAGTTTGCACTTTATCATTGCTCTTGTAGTCGAGGGGTGGTTTGCAATTGCAATTGAAAAAGTTTTAGGGTCATTTGAGCTTAAAAACAGAGAGTGCAATGACGGATCATTGGTATTGAGGTCATTGTTTCCGATCTGTGATACTTAGCAGTGACTTCATGACACATTTTATATCTGAAGGGCTTTCTACAAAGATATGCATCCAATATCCGCCCACCCAAGCGTCATCTTAAACAAATCTTGGAATTCATGCCTTTGTTACGCTCCCACCAAAGGAAGTCCAGTCATGTGAAATCAAACCCAGATTTTCACTGAGAAAAAATTTATGACATCACAGATAATCTGTATCGAAAGATTTGGGGATGATGTCATGAATCAGAATAGATGGAGGTTTGGAGTAGCAGGATGAGTGATGTATTTTTTGTTCTAACATTTATTTTAAAAAGATACCCGGCACATACGTCCTTGTGAAAACCATTGACATCTTTATTCTTACCAAGAAAATATCATGACTTCACAGATAATCTGTATCAGAAATGTCTGGAGATGAGGTCATGAATTGGAATAGATGAATGGGTTGGAGTAGCAAGAGGAGTGATGTATTTTTTATTTCAACATTTATGAAGAATGCCATTTTTTGTAATGTTGTCATGAAAGCCATGTCAAGTCACTTATATCACGGTCCTACCAAGAAAATATTATGACATCGCAAATAATATAAACACACTCCAAAGTTTACTTTTTATGTTCAAATTTGCAAATAATTTGCTTCCCCCTTCATTTTCAAACTTTTTTCAAATAAACGCATCCATTCACTCGTATCCTACCAGAAATTCCCAAAACTTTCATCTGATCAATCCAAAACTGCTAATTGCCCAAAAATCCATACGACATCGTGGCCCGGATCTGTGGAATCCTTTACCAGAAAATTTTAAGTTTTCTCTCTCAATTTGTTCATTTAAATCCAAGGTCAAAACCATGCTTTTATCTGAATACTCACAGTAAACTATGTCAAATTTTACACTCCTAATTTAATGTCGTACAAAGTCTACTTTCATTTTCACTCTCATCTTTTTCTCTCCCACCATCATCCTCATCTACATCCTTTTCATCTTCATCCTCATCTCCATCTCTTTAAGATTTACAAAAATCGTGATATTAATTCTGCGCATCGAAAAATTATACTGATCAATCATATTAGTTCTTCTCAGGGTTGTCTTATTTTTTTCAAGCAATTTGCTTACAAGATAATCCTTCTTCTATGATTTACATGTTATGTACAGTGTATTGTTGACAAATTGTCATCACAGTTTAAAGTATTTTATTGTATATTTATGTTCATTTTTGTGACCTTTTGTCAAAACGATACTCTTGAATCATGTTATTTTATACTGTACTACGAAATTATGTTGTATGCAGAAGAAAATAAATAAACTAAACTAAACTAAACTAAACTAATCCATTTCAGAAATATCTGAATTAGAATAGTTGGTGAATTTGGATAGCCAGGGGAATAATTTTGTCTTAGAAATATGAGGATATATAATAGCAATAATAGCAATTCTTCTAAAGCGCATAGTAAATCAAATGAATACTCCAGGTACTGTACAATTTGAACATATAAAATACACATAAAATTAGAAAATACAAGAAATCAGAAGCCTGTCCCAAGCTGCTTTTACGCGTTTGACACTCTTAAAAATGAAAAATTAACCAGATGAAGTGGCAGTCATGGGAAATAAGAAAAAAAAAGGTTCCTATACGAAGAATTCCCCCATAGACAAAATTACACAACTAAAAAATTGCAGGACACTGGGTGACTTCAAGTACGGTGTGCGGTGTTGGTGTTGGTGTTGAGAGAGCAGATCGGCCCGTGAACCGAGCTCCAACACCGTTGGTCAGTTTACAGAAGCGATACGATCGCTGTATCGATCGCCCAACACCAGCCACGATACCGAGTGACGTCACTCGCGCTCGCAGAAAGCCTCGCGAACGGCTCAACGATAACATAATTTTGGGTCCGAAATTCTCAAATTAATCTATACTAATTCATACAAATNGAATAAGAATAAATTGAGGGTTAGAGTAGCTAGAGGAGCGATATTTAAAAAATATTTATAAAGAATACCATTTTTGTTATGTCATCATGGAAATCATGTCATATCACTGACATGGGGGTTATTACCAAGTAAATATTACCGAATCGCAAGTAATCCAAATAGGAAACATCTGGAGATGATGTTATGAATCGGAATAGATAGTTGGTTTGAATAGCCAGGGGAACAATTTTGTCTTAGAAATATGAATTAATTAGTTTTCTTGTATCATTGCCTAGATGAAGTGGCAGTCATGTGAAATAAACAGAAAAAAATCATATACCAAACAATTATATTACAAAAATTGTATGGCATTGAATGAATTAGAAATTGCTGGAGCCGAGAGGGAGCACTGGAGTCCATCAAGAAATTGGAATGCTGCGCAAAGCTTACTTAACATTCACCCACAATCCTATTGATATTGGTATTCATTTTGTTTGTTTTTCGTTCTTTTCATTTCAGTGGCGTGTTCTTCACATTTATTTTCGCCCCACTCCTGATGATAATAACATGCGTAATATTCAGTTTGATGTCATTTGGAACTTTGACTTGTGAACCTCTGCTGAACTATGACCTTTTGAACCAGGTAATTTTACTTATATTTACAATAAAGCTAGAACATTTTGGTGTGACACAATGAATTATCATACTTGCATTACCCACGTGTATACTTCTCAAAGATCACTTTTAAATTATACCACTTCAGAATAGTGTTGGTGTGAATGACATTTTCAATTACTGAAATCTCTCTTGTGTGAAATTGATGACAGTATGCTTGATGACATTCAAAACAGTGGCATTTGATTATCTCTATATGTACATGTATATAATCCTTCATTAAAACAAAATTTGTACACATTTAATAAAATCTTTTTTAGTCATGTATTTCACAACTTTATGGCAAAGATTTTTACAAAGAAGCTATGAACTACATGAACCTAATGTTCTGTGAACATTTATCAGGGGATGGTGGATACACAAATACATGTCTTTGACTGTTGTGTCATATGTCAGTATACTTTTATTTTACATGAAGGTATCAAAAGTGCTCAGGATTCTTCCAGTTTGAGATTAATCATGATGCAAAATAATTTCTTCCTTTTCAGACAATCGACCAGCCCAATGTTATAACTCAAGGGTATTATTTAGGAGACGTTCTTCTCGGTAATTCCTCTATCCCTCTGACTGCGTCCGGTATTCTAACGGAATGTAGCGAGGATGCCACAGCCTATACCGCCCTCAAGCTTGACTCTCTATTCGACTTTGACAGTATTGAACAGGTAATATATGACCTTTTATTGAACTTGGTAATAATTATAATAATGATAATAATACTAATATATTAGTAATAATAGTAATCTCTATTCACGTAGGATAACCACTTTCAACTTTGAGCTGTTCCTTCAGCAGCCCCTGTATAACATAAAGTTGTGATTATCCTTCTCCAAGAAGGTAGATGGTCTCATTTTTACAAGTCTTTGATATGACTTGGTCCGGGATTGAACCCATAACCTCCCATTCATGGGGCAGACACTCTGCCACTGAGCCACATGTGTCTGGTTCACATTGTAGTAATGTTCCCAGTTGGGACATAAAAGGATGGCATGTTGTGGAAACATGCTCATGGGTAATGTCAACTATGCTTTATTGCCATATATGGCTTTTGACCCTCTGGTCGTAGACTGATTGTAGCAAAAGTATTGCTGCACTATATTGCATTTTCCATTATTTGATTATTCTCAGCTTTCATACCTTCAACATTGCCATATATTACATTTTCTTGCGAGATTTATGTCATCTGGGTTAAGTGCAGCACGGTGTCAGCTATAATCTTGCTGAGTCGTTTTTAATCTAATCTTGCCTCAAAATAATGATAAATTCTTATGTTTTTTCTCACTATAAATCAACTTAATTTTCATTGTTATTAGTAAAATCATTGCATCTTGTTCATTTCAGCAACTGGATGATCTTCAAACTGAATTTGATAGCATTGTTGATGGAATCGACCCAGCGGATCTCACTTATGATTTCCTGTTTGCAGATTTCTTAGCTGATCTCAATAAGCTTAGAGATACCACCGATCTCGGCTCTGTAAACTACACCGAATTCAATGAATTGGTAAGGAAATCTGGGCATGTTATTAAACAAAAAATATCTGTAAAACCAGTTTTAGGAGTATCTATGTGGGAAAATTTGATTTAGAAGTGTGATATACCAGGATTCTTGAGAAAGACCGTGTTTATATTTTGTTTCTAGCTCTTCATATTTTATCATTTTTAGAAGACCTGATTCATAGGAATTCTTGCTATGGCAAGGTAAACTTCATTGTTCCAAGGATCTCTTTATGCTGTATCTATCTCTCTAGATGTTTGCAGAGGTCGGTATTTGCAAAATGAATTTAAAGTTGTTATTTTTCTCAAGTTTAATTCTAACATATGACCAAACGTACAATATTACATTATCAGTTTTTCATTTGAATTTTGCAAAAGGTGCATGTTTATGTCTTCTCCATCTTTTGATATGGTTAAAGAAAAATATGGATAAGATTCTTTCTCAATTTTGTAATAGCCTTTGCTTTTAATTTCAGTTTTTTTTTTTAAAATCTGGATGCCATTATTAGTTGCTTATAGATTGGATTGAAAAAAATATCATGCTTGAATGTTGCCTCTTCTCTTCTCTTTTTAGCTCGGTACGCAAATCACTGCGCTAGATCTGACGGAGTATGCAAATAACCTGACAGATATTGCTACCACTGAACCAGTAAGTTTGATAAAAGTTTTACCATCATCTTATATTATCATGTAACATATAAATACTAATTTATGATTTGTCAAGATGTTCTTACATGACCAATCCCCACAATGAAAAGTATTTTTATGTTTTCTGGGCAGTGTTTCACTGAATCGTTCTTAAAGTTGAAAAAGACTGGAGTATGTTGAAGAGTGTAATATGCGTGAGATTCTCGATCATTCATCTCAAGAACTTGTACCATTTGTGCATAAAGTCGTTCTTAAAAGTCTTTTGCAACTTGGTGAAACACCACCCTGGTATCACATTCCAGAATATACCCCCATTTAAATACCAAGCACTGTGTTTTATTGCCAGAGATACATTATATTGCAATTTGGCATAGATGTGCACATGCCTAATTCTGCTTAAAGCTAAGTTCTGAATTCTGAACTCTTGTTTTCAATATTTTGTGTAGATGTATAGGTATATGATATAAAAAAAACATTGATAATATGTAAGTTTTGATTCAAAACTGATATTCATCAATATAGGTTTGTAATTTAAAAACAGACAATGTATTTGTTACATATTTTCTTTTTCAACTTTGCAGACTTACGGCCCTGCTATTACGGATGAGGTCAACCGTATAAATGGTATTCAGACGACGATTGTTGATCCCATGGAAGCTAATGCAGTAAGTTCTTTTTAACAATATAATACAAAGTTCTTTCAAAGAGTAAATCTAAGAAAAAGGTATGGTAAACAGCATTAGTAACATAGAAAACAAATTTAAAAAAAACAAGGGGACTGAAAAGAAAATCAGAAATTAAACATTCACGCAAATTTTAGGAAATTGTGACAAGTAAATATTTTGAAATCCAGTTTGAAAGAAGAGAGAGTGAGGAAGATGTGGAACGAGGTGATCTTTCATTTCCTCTTCTACATTCACTCTCTTGTGTTAATCCTCCCAATTGCCACCTTTCTTGGCCCAAGTGATTACATGTGTATCTTTCCCAATCATTTGCTATTTTCACCATTCACCCTTTCTGAAGCCCCAGTCACACAGAAACCCCGGAAGCAACACAACTCTTTGTTCAGAGGCAGTTAACTGTGAACTTAACAAAGAATTGTGTTCTTTCCAGGCTTCTATGTGACTGGAGCTTTACTATCAGAATGTCATGTTAGCCAACCTGGGTTGTGTTTCATAAAGCTTATCATAGAGCTATGCACAACTCTATGCATGACTGGTGACACATTTTCTGGTGCTATGTCAGTGACTAAGGTTATCATTGTGTGCAGGAAAGGTTCACCAGTCGCATGCAGAGTCTGTGTTGCATAGCTTTTTGAAACACACCCTTCGAGACCCACTAAGCTTTTCAGTTTCAGCTATACCTTTAGATCAACTCGACCATCAGTTCTTCTCTGATAATTTTCCCTTATCCATCTCTCTCTTTCTCAGCTTAAATGTAATAGGTATTGTACCATAGAACATGGAGAATGCAATATTGGAGAATAGGGACAAAACTTAGATATAAGAAGTTTTTACACTCTGCGTATTTCATAATTGTTTTGATTTGTCTTTATTTTTCTCACCAGCTGCTTTACTTTTCTCACCAGCTGAAGAGCCCTGTCCCAGAGTAGGGTCCATTATTCCACCTTGTAAGAAATGATTTTAAGGTTCTCAGTGTTGTCCCTATTCACACACTATTCACCCCAGCTTTCCATCCAGTTTTATGATTCCTGTTTATCTCTTACATTTATCATCTTTCTCCCCACCCATTAGAATGCTATAGACGCCAACTTGCAGACCCTACAAGCTCTACAGGTTCAGCTGGATCTACAGATCAACCAGACAATCGATGCCGTCGGGTTGGCTGAAGCTGCTTTAGAAGGCAATGCTACATCCCAGGCCATCTTGAACATCAGTCAGGAGTACGCTGACAAATTACTGGACTATGGATACCAGTTCTTTTATCAAATCGAACACCAAGTAAGTGTTCAGTTAAACCACTCTTGAATAATTTGTTGTCTTGTCCCGATACGGGTATCAACACCCTGCCAGCAGAGATGCCAACCGTTCCAGAATATGTATGAAGTGAATTTTAGTTTAAATTCAAGGCTTCCATTA
>BQKZ01000222.1:11659-31906 GCA_036244855.1 Temnopleurus reevesii | reverse complement strand
GGGGGGGGGGGGGGTGGTGGCAATTGTAAAAATCAAGGTCAAAGTTAAAAAAAGGGGAAAATCTGGGAGAAAAATCAAGGTATTCGGTTTTCTTTAAATATTGGGATCCTTTTGAATTAGCATAATGAAGAGTTTGTCCATTGATTTCTGAATGATGAATGCCATTCCTATAATACACACCAAATGTGTATATCTGGTTACAAGCAGTTTCAAATGAGTTAAAGAGTTAAATTGTTATGTTCAGTTGTCACCAATTTTTTAGTTTGCCATGTTATTGGATTTTAAACCCCTCTTTCTTACAGGTGGAAGACGATTTTGCTGTTTGCAAACTGATTTCATCTCTCTATGCCTACTCAATCCAGACAACGTGTGACTACCCAATTGCATCCCTGGTAAGAATCTATTTGCCCATTTTTTCCTTATTTTTTACAGGATTTTATGAAATCTTGTTTGTACATTTACTATCATAGAGTTTGAAAATAATTTTTGTTTTTACTTACACCTCTCTATCCTACATAGGTGCTATATCCACTTTCAAGTAGCACACTTTTATTATACTATGCCTTGTCAATCCTCATAATTTTAAATGTCTTGATGAATTTGTAAATCAAGTAATGTACCATTTGAATTGAGAGAAGCAAGTTCATTCCTTTATTCTATGTGCTGCCCATAAGACAAATAACTAAATAAAAAACAAATTTCATCTGCTGTCTTTCGCAGAACACATTCTGGTTCACGGTTGGCTGGTGCGTCTTCTTCTACGTGCCCTCCATCATCTGCGCCGTCAAGCTAGCCAAGTACTACCGCATCATGGACGACGAGGCTCCCTACCGTGCCCCTAAGAAGTCAAAGAAGAAGAAGAAGCAGGATCGAAGGGACTCTGATGAGGAAATGGCGATGGATGATATGGACCATGGTGCAGGTGAGTGAAGAAATATAGATAGATAGATGGCTATGTTGTAGATAAATGGATGGATGGATGGATAGATAGATAGACAGACAGATAGATAGATAGATAGATAGATAGATAGATGAGATCAGATCAGATCAGATCAGATCAGATCAGATCAGATCAGATCAGATCAGACAGACAGACAGACAGACAGACAGACAGACAGACAGACAAACAGATGTGTAAATGGATAGATGGATAGACCGGTAGATAGATAGCTGACTTTATTGTAGATGAATGGATGGATAGACAGATAGATGCATAGAAACATACATACACAGACAGACAGACAGACAGACAGACAGACAGACAAATACACAGACAGATGGATAGATAGATAGATAGATAGATAGATAGATAGATAGATAGATAAATAGATAGCTATATAGAAAGAAAGATTTGTGTTTTATTCATAGGAAGTTTATATGAACAATAATTTATTATGATAAAGATGGTGAATAGATCAATTTAAAGCACAAAGGCTGTTAGCATATACTATACAGAAAATGCATGATAGGAAACATTTACATTGTGTATAAATGTAAATTTCGAGCATAGAATTAAAGGACCGTGAATGCATGTAGTCGCTGCTCTTGGGGCAGAACTGAATGTGCATTGCATCTTTATTGGACAAGTCTCCAACAAGAGATATAATTTAGCAAGGGGTTTTTGTTGAATCTGTAGAAAATAAACTTTCTATGTTATATTTTTTTAGTATACACTATTTGTGATTCTGTATGTACTGTGTTATGCAGTTTATGAAAGCTACATGTAGTAGTGGCTAGGAATATGTGGAAAGTTTGTGTAAAATTGCTTTGTCTTAGTATTTCTCTATTTTGTCTCCCAAATTTTGTAAATGCCAAGTTGTAATTGTTTGTAAGCATGTGTGTCAGGTTTTGCACCAATTTCAGAAATCAGCTTAATCACAAACCCTTAAAAGCTTCCATGTTTTGATTTAACGTGCAATTTTTAAATGACCGATTCATAGTAAACAACTATTTGTTGTTGTCTAATTTTCCAAGGTTGGATATAAAAGCCCATATGCTACCCCTACACTGGGTATATTTGAATTTATAAATGATTCAATAAGTGACTACTTTTTGGTTTACACCGTATTGGCTCTTTACAATTGGAAGATTATCAGAGATTATTTCTGTAAATTTGAAGTACAAGTATTAGTATTGAGTATTGTTTGTGTTGTAATTATTGTTTTTTAATGTTTTCCAACTATGAATAAGATGATTATAAACCTCTACATCTTTTTCAAATATTTGAGACAAGGCTGTCAGCTGTTACAATTTCTTCACTTTAAAACTGCACCCCATTGCACATGCTTACATGTAGCTGACTCAGCAACCAAACTGGAATACTGCACTACCCCCAGCCAATCCCACTTTAGACTGAAGAATTTGTACTAGTTGGCAGCATGAATTTTTCCAGAGGGCCCAGTTTGATTGATGTCTAGCACTGTGAGCAGAAGGGACAAAGAACTGGGACAAAGTAAACAACGTCATTCAAGCATTCGCAATAGTTTCATGATCACAAGAGAAAGACCCACTTTGACTCTTAGTTTAACATGGAAATATCTTTTGTGGCCATTGAGCTATTGTTAATGCTTGAATGTATGTTGTTCACTTTGTCCTGGGCCTTTGTTCCTTCTGCACACAGTGTAGATTTTTATTGTCACCTGACTTGTCCCTTTAAGGATGTTCGACACATGCTCCGGCAGCATCTGCTCTGTCGTAAGATATAAAATTAAAATTAAATCTGACCTCAAACCTAACCCTAATCCTTAATGCCCCAGTCACATACACTCCCGGAAGCAACATGATTCAACACGACTACTTGTTCAGTTGACAGTTAATTGCCTCTGAACAAAGAGTCATATTGAATCGTGTTGCTTCCGGGGTTCGATGTGACTGGGGCGTTAAATCATTCTGAAGCATAAAACAATTATTTTTATTAGGACTAGAGCAAGTGTTACTGGAGCAAGTGCCATATTACCCCCCCCCCCCTTTAACCATCGCTCGATACCTTGCATGTTGCCTCCCTCCCTTCCTCTGCAGGATATGTTGACCCCTTGCATGGCAATAATAGACAGCAACAAGTGGTAGGTCCGTACAACTCCTCCTTCTAACAATCCTTGCTTATCTCTCAAACGCCAGAAATAATTTTATCTCAAGGGAAAGAGTATCTGTAATATAATTAGCCTCCTTCTAACATCCCTGGCTTGTGTTGAAAAATAAAGATGTTTAATAAAACATTTTGAATTAGTATATATAGTCCCTTGAATGCCAACAATAGACAGTATCAAATGGTACCTCTGTACCACAACTCCCTTCTAACAAAACTTGCTTACCTCTCAAATGCCAGAAATGTTCTTATCTGAAGAGAAAAGAGTATTCATAATAAAAGTAGACTGAATGACACCTTCTAACACCGCTTGCTTATCTCTCAAATGTCATAAATGATTTTATCGAGGGAAAGCATATTAACCTTTACACCACCTCCTTCTAATATACCTGGCTTGTGCTGAAAAATAACAAATGATTCATAAAAACATTTTGAATTTGTATATATAGTCCCGTGAATGCCAACAATAGACAGCAATAAGTGTTACCTGTGTACAATACCTCCTTCTAACAATCCTTACTTTTCTTTCAAATGCCAGGAAAAATTTTATCTCAAGGGAAAGAGTATCTGTATATAATTAGACTTTACGGCTCCTCCTTCTAACATCCCTTTTTTGTGTTGGAAAATAACAACAAATGATAAATTCAAATATATAACATATTCCCTTGCATGACAATAATAGATAGCAACAAGTGATAGCTCTGTGCCTCTTTCTAACAACCCTTGCTTATCTCTCAAATGCCAGAAATAATTTTATCTCAAGGGAAAAGTATCCATAATAGAATAAGCCTCCTCCTAACAGCCATTGCTTGTGTTGGTAAATAACAAATGATTGATTAAAAATATTTAACATTTATATTCCCTTGCATGCCAACTATCAGGTAGCAAAAGTGATACCCCTCTAACAATCTTTGCTGATCTTTCAGATGCCATGAATATTCTAATCTCAAAAGAAAGAATATCCATACATGTACGTGTTATATAATTAGCCTCCTCCGAACATCCCTTGCTTGTGTTGCAAAAGCAACAAATGATTAACAAGAATATCTAAACATTGCAGTATGACCACTTACATGTCAATATTAGAGAAATGCCAAATATGATTCAAATATTAAGTAACCCTAGTTGTATCTAAAAGGGGAAAAATCCAAATTGGTACGTCCATACAATACCTTTTAACTCTCCCTTTTTTGCAATTCTAAGCAAAAAATTATATTTCATATTCCGGGTGATATATATTGATGATGTATTAAAGAGTGTGCTTTGATAATTCGGGATAGGTTCATATAACCCCACTGACCTTCCTTGTAGGTTAAAAAAGAGCAACAAATTGACAAGAATATGTAATATCCGAAGTGATATCTATATTGAATACATGTATCAATCAAAACATAGAAAGCCACCTTCTTTCTGAACTGAATAAATGTGCTTTACTATTAGATGATTCTTAAAGAGAGAAAAAAAAATGTAGGCCAGCATCAAACCTTTTCCTAAATCTTTGCCTTTACGTTTATATATATTCCTCTTGTAGAAACTGTACAATGAATCTTCTGTGTACTCTTTACTTTTGCAAGCTATCTTGTTCATATTTAGTGTATTTGTTTGATGTGATGTTTTTTAAATTCAGTTTTTCTCATGTGAAAGTATCTTCATTATTGTGTATTGAATTTTTTGTGTCAGTGTTATTCCAGAAAGTTTTGGCTTAAGTTTCTATAACCTTTTAATATTTTTTTTCTGAATATAGTGTCGAGTCTGGATATTGGGTAGAATGTGACAAATTAAAGTTCATGAGAATCCTTTTTTTTTTCTTTTCTGAATGGATAAGTAAAGCTCCGGCCACTTAAAGCCATGGCAGCAACACAATTCAACACAACTCTTTATTCGTAAGCCCCCAACTGTGAATTGAAGGATTTGTGTTGAATCATGTTGCTTCCGGGCTTCTATGTGAGCGGGGCTGAAACAGACTTGGTTTTGTTATACCAGCAGCCTATTGCATACGCTGAGTTTTCTTGTAGAAATAATATGTAGTCTTACATGTTGAAAAGTTGGTCTTTGAACAGTGTATGTGCTGCGCTATTATCATCCACCCGCCAAACTTGTCTTCTTGCTTTATCAGTTCTAATATTTTCGTCCAGGTAGTAAAGTCTACTAACTCTTATGTGTTCCTTCCAGAAAGTAGATAATTAAAACCGAACATTTATGAGTGCACTTTATAGTGTACTCAGAAATTAGGAGTCAGAGATACATGTAGCTCCACTATCCAACCAGTTTTCTCTGCGTTTCATCTGTTATTTTGTACACGGAATGTAGGTTCCTCAAATTAGGCAAAAAATGTGGTTTGGTTACCTTCAACCAATCAATCCTCTGGAAATTTCCAAACCTGATTTATGTTTCTGAGGAATGATTTAATTAGGAGGGGAGATGGGGTGTCATGTCCTTATGATTTGGATGCTGAAGATTTTCATCTTGTTTTTCATATAAAAGAAGATAAAATAAAAAAAAAATAAAAAATTTGACTAATACTATTTCTAATAACTGGCACTCTTGGTCAACTAAACCATGTTCTTTTCTGCCTGTTGTAAGGCTTTGTAAGACAAAATAAAACATTTCCTCATGAAGAGGTTATTAATAACGAATGTTGTCTTCTGTAAATATCCTTCACATTGTATTGCTTGTATCAAATACCTTTATTGAACCTTTATGATATTTGTTCCTTGTATTTGCCATCTTATGAAGTAATTATCGTAATTCTTCCTCCTTTGCCTAACTCTGTCTTATTACTACACTAATCATTATCTGGAGAAGGAGAATGGGCAGTATCAGGAGTAACTTGATTAATTAATCACATGTACAGTTTATGTTTTTCCTATTTCATACATATTTTGATACAAGATTCATTAACAGATTCACATTGAATCATTGTGATACAGTACTTTTAAAAAGCAAAAATTGTACAAAAAAATGCTTGGTGCTTAGGTATGATATAACCCACGTTTATCATATAGATTCTGAAACTTTTCATTGAATTGCTACATGTATTTGTGGAATGAACATTATACTGTTTGTCATTAGTTTCTATGTAATATGTGCAATATTGTTTGTCACACACATGAGGTGACTTAACAATCTTCAGAACGTTTCATGTGCATCTTGCATCTAATCATGCTTTTAAAGTGTACTGAAGAGAGTGATCTATCTCTTTAAAATATAATTCTGTTCCTGTTATTTCTGTTTTACAGTACAGTGCCACCAATTTATAACAAGGTACTCTTAGGGACCAAAACATTATCTTTTTCTTTCAGTAATCTTGTTAAATCATGGTCAAGAAACAAAAGAATACATGTGCAAAAAGGTGGGACAATAGAAATCACCTTGTTATATTACGAATCTTTGTAGTATATTCGACCTTGTTATAACATGGGTGCACTGTATTGTGATGCAAAACAAATTTCTGATGGCTTTGACACACCTTGGTAAATATTTCTTTCTCATTCCATTCGCAGGACCGGACGACATACGTCTGGTAAACAACGGGCGACCTACGAGTATGATGCCTCAGCAGAATCCTCATTATGTTCAAGGTAAGAGAATTGTGCAAGCAAGCTGATAAAAAGAGAAATTCAGAACTAGAGTTTGACCACGTGTTACGTTTTTTTTTCTTGAAGACCAATCTTCTTATCCTTTTTGGCAGCATCTTATGTCCTAGTCACATAGAATCCTCGATTCAACATGACCCTTATCTTCTTTGGCAGTATTTAATGTCCAAGTCACATAGGGGGTGTTGTTCAAAAGTTGCAATTGATCGCAAATCACCTGCAAATCAGTTGCAAATTGTAACATTCATTTTCATTCATTCATGATATGCGTTTCTAACAAGACACGCATGAAACAATAATTTTGATTGGCACGTTCCAATTGACTTTAACTTACAATCAATTGCAACTTTCGATCAACACCCCAACAGAATCTTTGATTCAACATGATCCTGTGTTCTGGTAGCAGCTAAATGCCTCTGGACAAGGAGTTGTGTTGAATCATGTTTATTCAAGGATTCTATGGGGCTTGGGACATTAAAAACTGCCAAAGAAGATGAGAAATTAGTTTTGAAGGAACAAAATCATAAAACATAGTCAAACTTTAGTTTTGATTTTTTTGATTTTTTTTTGTTATATCATTCTGTTGTCTCAACAAGGTTTCATGATTTTCTTGTGAACCCCACTGTTTAAAAAGCGAATTCAATTTTTTCTCAACTTCTTAGATTTTCTGGTCAGCTCTTTTTCATGAAGATTTCCTCAGTCTTTTTTTTTAAATTGGTAGTATTTCTATGAATTTTCATTTGTATTCACTGAAGTCATAGTCATAAGTTGATAATCACATTTTCGTGACAGATATATTATTTGCATCAGATTTTCAAAAAGAGCTTCTTTCAAAGAACAAAGCTTTTTATATGAATTGAATTCCATTGAAATGTTTGTAGCATTTTCATTTTCTATCACTTGGTTATATGTTCATATGCGATGCAGAGACATTGTTGAAATATAATACCTTTACCTTTCCATTGAACTTGAAGAATGTTCATGCAAATCATGATCATATATATTCATCACATTATGAATTAAAATTACATTTAGTTGCACATTTGAACAATTTCCAGTATTTAAGATTGTATTGGATATTCAGGAGATATAGAGTTGCTTGTGGCTATGTTTTACAAGATTCTTCTTCCCTTCATCTCTTCCTCTCCCCATTCTCTCCTTCTCTATTCCCTCTTATCTCTCTCCTTTCTCCACTCCTTCATCACATCCTCTCATCCGTCTCTCCACAACAGATGAGCCCATCATGGCGTACAATGACCTAGGTCGCCCGATGGCGCCGCCCCCTGCGTACAACCCCGGTGAGCCATTTAATATTCCTCCTCATGATTACTACTTCTGATCTCCTCATCCATTCAGCCTACACTTTATACTTCACTTGCCCATATTCCGACAGTGTGGTTAAACTTAACCTGGGACTAAGCCATTGTTACTTAGACCTGGGCTATTCAAAAGTTAAACCAATGGTCTAAATGACGATGACTTAGACCTTGGTTAAGTTAAACCTCGTTATCAGAATATGGGCCAATGTGAGCAGAAGGGACAAAGGACTGGGACACAGTTGTCATCTTCATTCAGGCACACGAGTTTCTTGGTTACAAAAGAAAGTCCAAGATGTGACTCTTGTTCAACATATTTCCACAGGATGAAAAGGGTGGAAATATATTTTGTGTACATCGAGGTGTAGTTCAAGCTTGAATGGAGGTTGTTTACTTTGTCCGAGGCCTTTCTCCAGTGTGCTCACAGTGACTTTTACAGAGATGCGAACCATTCTTGAATATGCATGAGGTCAAGGTTTAAAATGTGAATATTCAATAATAACTGATATGCTTATGAGAGAATACAAGACAATCTAAGCCATTCACGTATGTTGAAAAACTTGAAATTGCACAAAAATACACTTTATGTTTATTCTTGAACGGATTACATCTCTACTATTATTATTGTCATTATTATTGTCTTTATCAAGTCGATCAAATGATGTGACCTTGCATTTCAAAACTTGCCATGACTTGGGAGTGCTTTAACTTGACAATTTTGGAAAATCTGTATTTCCAAATATCTGAACTAGCGTTTGAGTTACATGTACTATTCTTTTAACATAGAATTTTATTCCCTTAATTCTTAGTTTTGGCAGATTTTGCAAGTAGGAGTCACAAATATGAATTGCAAAATGTTTTATTTTCTATGTATCTTACAAACTCATACAGTATATATGCCATCTATTTTCCTTTTGTTATCCATGCTCTGTTCATCAACTAAAAATGGCTTGCATATATTTATGATAATCATTATTTATTTTTATGTATTTAAGTGCTATATATGTGGTTTGTAACAGCCTCCTTGGTGCAAAAGCTCTAAATCATCCATTTATATTGTTCGGACATTTCCCTTTTGTATATTTATTGTTTTCATATTGTGGAATTTAGTTCTAGCAGAAGTAAGCATGAAATGGTTTTCAAATGTTACTCTAACTTGTCCAAATATTGTTTTTAATGATTAATGTCAACTCGACTAAAATGTGCCATGGAAGGTGCAAGTATTTATGAAATTTTAAAATGCCAAAGGCTTTACTCCACCATTTTTGTTGTTCATGTATTACTTATTCTAGCACGTACTGCACATATTGTGCAATATGATAGTGTATAGATCCAATTTAATATTCCCGTGTTCCTCTTGTTCAAGTTAGTCGGGAAATTGATGACAAGTACGTCCTTTTAACAAGAGCATTGCTTTAAAGTCACATACACCTTTTTAGGATTTATTCCAATCCATATGAGAACAAAGTTGCAATACTTAATGAAATTGCTTTCTATCCCTTTTTAAAAGATAATTGTTTAATGGAAGCATTTTCCCAATTGGTTTGACACACCGAACTGAATTAGAAATTGTTGATTTTTTTTTACGTCATATCACAAATTAAATTGGCCATTCCATCAATATCAACATTTCTTCTAGCTTGAAAATTGGAATTGCTTTGTATTCTGTCCCTATTGTAGTAGTCAACAGAGCTCAATGTCTACTGTATATATGAGAGTCAATCACAGAGCTACCAAAGAAGCAGAAATATCCTGAAAATATCCTGTTATTCAATGACTACCCTAGCTGAATATCCACCCTTTTAAAATTTCCATTATTCTTTTAACAAATGGTGAAAAAAGGAGTCAGACATGTTTTTTTTCCGCTCCCATCATACAAATTATCCTTGCTGGATCAAGGATATATTCCCCTTCAAGTATGTAATATGTATCTATCTAGCTTTCAAGTGTGCTCATGTCAAGTTTGCCTCTGATTATTCCTATTTTCAGCATCGCACTGGTAACCTTCACGCCAAGAGGGTTTTTAAAATGGTTTGGAATTATCTACTTAATTTATATGCAACACTAATATAACTTAGATGTAGCAACATTCTATTAAAGGCCACTAATTTTTCCTTTCAATAATCAACTAATTGAAACATAGGACTAGACTATTTAGATAGAAAATGAGGAATTCAAGTATTTTTGTGGCAAAAGAGCTTTGATTCAAGTATTTGAATCTTAATGAGCTACATTGCCTCTGTTTATGTATCAAATGTAGAAGGTGCTCTTGAATTTGCTTGAGATAACACAATTTCGATTTTTATGTTTGAGCAAAAAAAAAAACCCTCTCCACAAATTTTTGCACAAAATCATACAAAATTTTATTCTGATGAAGAGGCAAGATCTATGAGAGTAGTAATTGGAAGTGGTAAAAGGTTTTTTTTCTTTACATACTGATGAAAACACTTTTTTTCCTTTGAGATTGTGATGCCAAATCTTATACAGTCCGCCAAATGATAGTTCATGGTTTTTATGCTGTTTGTAAGCACCAGGAATTCGCGACCAGTATTGCACGTTTCGAAATGTGAATACACGTTCATCCGTAGATTGTAATATCAGATTAAATGTGTTACTTCACCCCGTTTGATGGTCTATTGAAGCAGTCTTGGACAAGCACTTCAGTCTCATGAAAACACAATGTTATTAGTCATGTACATTAGACATGTATGTATGTATGTATGTATGTATGTATGTACATCCATGAAGAGGGGAAAAAATAAGTATTTTCAAAACCCCTGCCTTACGTGCAGGAATTAGTGAGTGAGGAGGAATGTTATATACACGAATTAGTACTATTTTGCCTTAACGACAAATTTTTGATGCATTTTGATAGATGTCTGTTGATTGATGTTGCAATTTATTATGTATATTTTGATTGTTGCCTTCTAATATGACAAGAGAGGAAAAGTTTTAGGTGATTTTTACATATGTGTAAATAATGCACAATACCTCAACAGATGAAGCTGCAGCTCACTGACTAAAATTAAAATGGTTGTAAATGCTGCATAGTTAGCGATTCTACTTAGATGATAGTCACCAAGCTGTGAGTTTAAAGCTTTAGCTTCCTCTAGTTTTGGTTAAATACATGTCTGTCTTCAATATTGGGGCTACTGTGAGTGGATGCTTTGCCTCTGGTATATTAAAACATATTTAAAAACAATATCACTTTTATTATGAAATCATAGTTCAGAACAATGTGAAAACATCTATGAAAAATTACAAGACGACGTGCTTCGTAAGGCCCCAGTCACATAGAAGCCCGGATGCAACACGATTCAGCACGACACTTTGTTCAGAGGCAGTTAACTGTAAGCTGATCAAAGAGTTGTGTTCAATCTTGTTGCTTCCGGGTTTCTATGTGACTGGGGCTTTAAGGATTGGCAAATTCGAGACATGACAGCGTGCTGAGCTTTTTCTTTAGGCAACTTTATGCGTAAGCATGTGGTGGGTTTTTATCTAAAAGTCTATGAAGCATCCAATCTATATCAAGCATTGCCCTAGAATGCTTACACAACATGCTAGCTGATGGAGGTACAAATGAAACCACCATAAAAATAAAACTTGGGGCATTTGGAATTCCTACTCTCTTTTATAATAGAAAGTACATTTTAAACGAGATGTTTTTTTCTTTACCTCTTGTGATAGTGTGTGTACATATACCGTACCTATTTGTATATTGTGTTGTACATTTGTTTGTACATGTGTCTATAGTTGTAATATTTTTCATCTCATCGAATTTGTATAGAGTTAAAAAAAACTTTTATGTATCTTCCCTGTGGAAACTGTTTACACCGCACCTTTTTAGCCGCAATTCAAATTTTTCTTCCTCAAGAGAGGGAAGAAATATGACACCTATGATATGGTTGCGAATGATTTGGAAACTCATGTACTCGTTTTTGTTGTTTTAGCGAAAGTCCAAGTAGAAAGTGTCTTGCCATTTTGCAATGAATAGTTATATATCTGTCCATATGGTTAGTGTGACATTGCACATTATTATGGGATTAAGCTAAATGAATTGCACAACATTTACTTGTTTTTCCTTTTTTGTTTCTATTTTCCCTTTACCCTATCAAAGAGATACATGCGTTCAAAGAAAGGCCCAGATATAGAAGGGATATGTGAAGTAGATTTACTCATTTTTCCTTATCTCAATCTTAAACCAACGTTATTATTCTAATTCTATAACTTTAAGAACTTAGACAAAATCTAACCTTCAAGTTTGATATTTTAGATACCCACCTTTGAGTGTTTATGCACTTAATTCATCTGATATAATGTTTACTTTCTCAGCACAAACTATTTCTGACTAAATTCATTTTAGAAGTGTGTGATATCTTTTAAAACTAATTGTACGATAAACTAAAAGTTATATCATTTTTTTTTCTCTTTTTTTCCAAAAAATTATCTTCGAAGTTTCCATGTGTGTTATAAAATGCTAAAAATGTGTCCAACCATGCTAAAATTGCATGGTCACTATTCTACTACCTACTGTGTTTTCTATCCTTAACTTGAGTGATTTTTACTCAAGTTCAAATCCCATACATGTAGCTAAACGATAATCTATACAGACATCTTTAAATTACAAGTGTATATTTCTATTTTGTTATAGCAATCTTGGGAATTAAAGTTAACTAACATCCTATTTTTCACGTTCTGATCTTTCCAAATTTTTTTTAAACAACTTCAACATTTCTTTCTTGGTTATAATTTGTCACTGACATAAAGTGGATCCTGAAATTTCATCCTGATTTGTTAGAAAGAATAATTTTCCACTTTCACTACTGGATCCTCCATTGCTACCAGACTATGTAATACACTGTAAACATTTCTATGGATGAATACACACTATCATACTATCTGTTGCATCCTGACATGCTACTATTGTGTGTATGTATCACTAACGAGTGCAGTTGCTTTTTATGTGTGTCATACTTCATTTTATGTATCACTGAGAATACCATGCTTTCACACATGTTGAGTGAGTTACAGTGGAAACTCAGTATAAAGAGATCTGATATAACAAAATATCTGCTTTAAAGAGGTAAAAAATCTGGTCCCAGCTCTTTGTAATTTAGGTTTTTTTTACTCTGCTATGAAGAGATTACTGCTACAACAAGCTATTTTTGATGGTCCCAAGCACCTCTTTATACTGAGTTTCCACTGTAATACTTTAATTCAAACAACTGAATTGGTCTTAGCTTAAGGACTGGTACTCTCATTATCGCAACATCTATGATATGTACAGTGTAATGCATGAAGTCATGAATGAAAGTGGCTGAAGTTTGTAAACGGTCAAATATGGGAAAGACTATGTTACATTTGGTGTTCTTGTTATACACAGAGAGAGATGAGATCCGTCTTGTAAGAGACAAAAATATTGTATTACTCTTTTAGGGAGATAAGTATTCATGAAATTGGTCAAATGACTTCTGTATGAAAATGTAATCAGATACTTCCAGATGATCTTGATGTGTTGGTATCAAACAGTAATCTTAGAAACTTTTTGATGATTTGTGTGTAGTCATTACCATTCCATGAATTATTTTATTATCAATGAAATCAAGATTATAGTGAATTTGTAGATATTGATTATTTTTCCAATAGCTTCATAGTCATACCCACCATTCCTTTATATATATGAATGTAGAAGAAATTTCTATAATTATGTTTGTTTTATTTTGCTACCACAAATGTAGATGAAGTTTAGAACATTTGAATGATTCGTTACAAGTTTGGAAGACTTTATGCTTTTTAATTATAAACCATGCAATCAGTACATATCGAATTAGACTTAATCAGGGATAATTAAACATATTTTGCCCTAAATTACAAACTATCTTGTGTTAGTTCAGAGCCTGCAAGTGAGATTATTGTTTTTGCCATTATTATTTTTTTATGCCATGTGATATCACTCCTCAAAATGTTAAAACCTGTTGATAATAATTTTAAAAAAAGGTGCACAAAACACAGATTTGCATTGATATCAGCACATCTTCTACTTTGCCACAATTGTTGCATTATGCATTCCAAAGATTTTTAGTGGAATATTCTATATATTGCTCTCATTCTTTGTAAATGTCACATGAGTCAGATTCATGAAATAGTAATCTATAGCAATCTATAGAAGTATTGATTAGAGAACAATTGTCTTGATATTGATTCATACTAATTATTGTTTTATCATCAATATTTCTTTAAACATCATACAATTTTTATAATGTTACTCTTGACACTTACTAGAGATTACGTTTTATCTAACATGACTTGTGACACGTGCTAAAGAATGACTGATTTTTGGTTGTGATTTTTTCTATTAGACACATTTGGATATTTGAAGTGAATTGAAAGATACAAATCACAGGAACTTTAGGGGCAGTGAGTGTGATTGAAAGTGTTTGTTTATCAAGGATTGGTTGTCTATGGAACATACTGTATTGGAAAGTATTGTGGAAAAAAAAGAAACTTTGCTTCTACGTAAAATGTGATGAAAAATTTTAGGATCAGAATACAATAATATTATATTACTTACATTAGTTGAATATCTTTGAAAACTTAAAATCGCTGTTCTACATGTATCGGTACCCCCAATTATTTTAATGAAAAGTCATGCTTGATAATCTATCTAAAGTAATGTTTAATTGTTATACATCTGCAGTATAATAATATTACTCTTGCTGAAACTGTGTTTTAGGGAGTGTTTTATATTATTCAGTTTGACCTGTTACTCGGGAAGATAACATTAATCAAATCTAGAGTATTAATCCCATATGTTTGCCATTTGAATTTAATTGAACGTAATTGCCACTTTCAACCCCTTTATTATAATTCACGTGCAGGTGGTAAAATTACTTATTATGAATATGTTTTTATGCATTTTCTATGTAATACATTGAAGCAGCAATTACACAACTTGTTTTTGTGAACACTAAGAGTTTTAGGTATACAATGTGAATATGGGGCTTATTTTGTTACACAGAATAAAAGTGCTACATCTTTTTATACAAAAGAATATTGATGGCTTCATGTCTTTTTGTTGTGTTTGTGATACATAAAATTGTATCAGCAAGGAAATTGAAGCCCCATGTTGAATTTTTTTTTCAAAAGACTGGATTCGTATTGATCAAAAGGAGAAGTCAAATATATAAGCACAAACTAGCTTCCAAGGATATTTTACAAAAATTGTCATTTTTTCCAAAGTATGTTTAACCAACCTATTATCAATATTCAATATCATAATTATATGCTTTAACAGGACATATATTTTCTCTTTCTCTCATTTTTTCCTTTCCAATAATTGTTCTGGTCGTGAATTTAACCAAAATTTGAACATTGTGACAATTTGAATATTGTGAAATTTTGAATATTGTGAAAAATTGTCTTGTATTTGGACTTGTACTTTGATTTCCTTGCTCATACAATTTTACCCAAACAAATTTTATCATAATGAAATTTATGAAATTTGTAATTCACAATGTTCCACACTTATGAACTGTACTAACAAACTCTTTTCAAATTAATCCATTGCTTTTTGTGACACCTGTTTTTCCTGTGTCTAGTCATATTTTCTCATTTCTTTGCTTCTCTTTTTACTATTTCCTTCTATTTGTCTCAATTGTTTATTTGTTTGTTTTGGTGTTGACCTTTTTTTCTACAAATAATCTCATTTGTGTGGACCAATTAAGCTGCCTTGCTTTTCCAATCATTTTCCATGTACATAAATGTATGTTGTTTATCAATGTCGAACATGTAATACATCCTACTTGTGTTTCTATTTGTTTATCTCTCTCTCCATGTCTCCTTCTCACTCTCTCTCTCCCTCAATCTACCTTTCTCCTTTTGTAATATTAATTTGTATCTTTTCCCTGCACTGACATGTAAGTTAACTTTTCTTTTTTAAAAAAAATGAGAGCTTTGTTACCCCTTACTTCCTCTTTCATCTATGTATGAAAATGTATTTATGGATCCTAACACTGGACTAAAACTACAGGTCGTTCAAAAATGGCTAGAAATAAGTTGACTGTTTTCAAGGAAATGTTGAAAGACCAAGAAGAAAATGGTAGGCACACACCTTCTATTTCAATGTCAGTGCTTTGATGTGTCATAACAATTCATTATATTTCTGATTATTCTGTGGGGGTTGGAAATTTTGTTTGCTTGTTTATCTTTTTTACTGACAATGAATATAGTCATGGGTTTGAAACATATTTTTAAGTGATTCTGATGAACAAGTATGATATCTATGTATTGGAAGGTTATGATTCAGTGAAATCTTAGTCTGGCGTCCTTTTTTGATGCAACAGAATGGAAAGTTTTGTGTAAAAATTTAACATTATTCAACATGGTACAGATCTATGGCAAAAGTTTTTGGGAGAGTTGGTTATAACAAATTCTATTTCAGCCAAAGCGTGCGTGTTCTTTTGAACATTTTGTCAAGCATTTTTATTACGCTTTCTTATTTGCATAGTCCAACATTAAATATTGTCCATACATTCATCTACAAATGTACTTTAGATATAGCTTTCTAGGAAGGGGGGTGTTGCTAGAAAGTTTTATTCAATTTCAAGCAGATGATTGACAAGTGCCAATCACAATCATTGTTTTATACACGTCTTGTTCGATTTGCAGACCATGTCTTGCTCGATTTGCAGACCATGCACAAATTGAAATGCACATTTCAATATGCAACTGATTTGCAGACTTTGATAAGTAATTAATCGCAACTTTCTAGCAGCACACCAATACTGCTTTAATCATACACTTTGAAGAAGGCTCACCTAGTTTAACACATGGAAAAAGCTTTGAATTATCTGCCCTTGGCTCACATTAGAAATTTTACGGCTGTCATTTTCAGTTGAATATGATAGTGACTAAACAAGGCATTAGTCAAATTTGAAAATATCAGTATAACTTTCTTTTGTGAGTTCAGGGCAGAATTGTAGTACCAGAGTAAATTTGATTGCCCTCGGAACTCACTGACATCATTTTGGCTAAGCCTTATTCCTCTGAGATAAACTCTTTATCCAACAAGCTTACGGAGGACCGAGTACTTCATCAGCTGGGGGAGCCAATCGTAGTGGAGTGTTGTTTGGAACCTTTGGTGACAGACAGAGATCTTTTGAAGAGGGTATGGGCCAATGTAGAGAAATTATTACATTTTTTCTGGTTTGAGAATATAATTCCCCGATAGGTTGTGACAATTGAGGAGGAACCCACCCCTTGTATTGTGTTGATTGCAGTGAATTAAGAGAAATGTGATGAAGATTTGAGAAATGTGCTAAATCAAACAAGCTTTGCAGAATTTCTGAATTTTCAAAGTTTCAATGATGTCTTCTGATGGGGATCCTTGAGTTGGCAACTTTGGTAGAATCTATGATGTACTAGCGTACATTTCCTCACCCACTTTTGTATGAAATTTCAAAGTAGATTAAATTTAAAATCGAGAATAAGTGCTAAATATTTTTCTGAACACATTTCTTTCTCAAATATGTACATAATTGATTAAGGCATGCTACACTCAAGCAAAATAACTAACACTTTGTTGTATACATTTTTGAAGATTTTCTTGAAGATCTAAATAGTTAAATATTGAGAAAAAACAATTCTCTGAAAACAAATTGTGAATTAAACTGTATAAGAAACACACTGTTGCAACCTACACTGTAGTTCACTCATGCAATGTATTTCCCCCTTTTTCCTCTCTGCTCTCCGATGAATTTTATGTTCTGTGAATCTTTATACCTTCACCAATTTTCACCGATCCCTGAAACACATGTATGATTGGATAACAAATTACCGTCACATCGCATAACTTCAATTACAACCACCATCACTACAAACCATCTCTATCAACATTGTTACTTCAACCACCATAATTATCGCCATCACCACCACCAATACCACCATCAACACAATGTCACCACCATAACAACCTTCATAATTATATGCAAACACCACCACGTCCATCATTATCATCACCACCACCATCATCATCATCATCATCATCATCGTCATCATCATTATCATGATGATGATCATCATCATCATCATCGTCATCATCATCATCATCATAATCATCATTGTCATCATCATCATTAACTTTTATACTTTCAAAATCTGCCTTACCACAATGACTACCACCAACACCACCACCATAACACCACCACTGCCACCACCCAAATCCAACATTTCACCTTTACCTCCACATATATCACCTACATGTACATGCAACCATTACCACCACCACCACCAATGTCACCTACGTGTACACCCCTTCCTCAACCCCTCCCACTCTACCACACCCTTCTGCTCTCCGTTTATTACCCCTGGTAGGAGAATGGTATCAATTCCAGAACACTTCCAATATGGCAAGTGCTTTGCAGAGGTCCATAAGCAGTAGACAACCATCATTTGATGACCGAAATTCATGGAGTAAGTTCAAAATTACACTTAACTTAGTTACTTACCCCAATTTGTCATGCTCTAATGCTGTATGCATGGATTGCTTGCAAAGTGATGCACAAATATTTCCTCTTGCATGCAATGCACAAATTGAAGCAATTTCATTTTCAAAATTGCACTTCTTGCATGCAAATGCTTGACATTGCAATACTATGCGCTAGTTGTACTTGCCTGCAAATTATTAATTTAGAAGCAACATATTTTTTGTACTCGAGGAAATATCAACAATACATCTATTGTCAGTACTTATCTTAGTTTTCAAGCTGTACACTTCCTCTCAAATTACATAAAATACAGGGACAAAAATTAAACTAATCGGATACATTTTTTTGCCAACAAAATGACTGGTACATTTTACTGTAATGTCATAAGACTGGAAACAAAAATTCTATAAGTAAATATCCTCTTTTTCATGACTTGGATAAAAACTTTAATGTCTTTAATGTGCACATGTGACGATTTTTGTTTTTGTTTTTGAATGGATATACAATGGTATAATTTTGAAATTTGTTCTGTCCCAATTTTCCTAGCTCGCCAGCAATCCAGTATAGACAGAGGCTGGCTTTGGGGTAGACAACAAGCAATAGGTATAGCAAAATAATTGTGTATGGTTATTGGTTGTAAAATACATGTAGTATAACTATATATCTGAGGAAGAAGTACCAAAGTGCAATAACAGACTTGCTTACCAGAAAGATTTTTATTCAGGCAATTTTTTTTTCTTCACACAATAAATACCTTTTTTCATTGATATTTGGAATGAACAGTTATTGGCCCTAAACTTTTATTATTTTGTTATGTTTTTGCAAGATCTTGGGCCTGTAACATAAAACATGCAATTAAGCTTACGATAAATATTTATTGTAAGTCTATGGCAAAATGTGTATGAAAGAGATGCAATTAATTGCAAGATTTATCGTATCTCTTTTATGTTACAGGCCCAAGGGATAGTAAGATTTTAGCCTTCATTTTTCATGTTAGATTTTGACAATCCTTCACTAAAATGTACATATCATTCTTCCAGAACAAAGTGGTTATTGTAATTCGGTACTTTTGCGCTGAGGCCTTCATCTTTTGTATGTGCAGTATATTTCCTACAATGTACATGAATCAAAGGCTTATATGTAGAACTTGTCCTGATTTGTACAAAATTTTCCACTTACTTAAGAGTGAAGACCATCCTGTACCTAAAATTAAAAAAACAAAACAGTTATGGTCCTTAGCTGTCTGAATAGGGGATCTTTGTATTTTTTAGTGTTATCGTTGTCTCTGCATTTATGTTTGTTATTTAATTGAATATCTTAAAATCAGACAAACCTTGTTTACTCCTCATGATGTGTTTGGTCCTCTGTTTAACTTCCCATCTAATGGTTACTTGATAAGTTTGTCAGCTATCAAATGAGTAAAATCTACCAATCATTTTAAGCATTTTATATAAATTATCAACCATCCAGTATTGTAATTTTTTAAAGATATTTTTGTGATTTTTATGAAATTGTTTGCAAAAGGAAGAAACTACAGATTATCACTATTTTAGTGCCAAAGCCCTTGTAATCAACACCTGCCAGGTCCCTCTAGGTACAAGGTTGTATTATTGTATTGCAGCTCAGAAGATGAAGCTTAGTCTGGCTGCCCTGCCCACACTCACACTCTGCAGAGCTATCACTGTACCCCAAGAGCCCCATCATTCACCACTGCCAGGTCCCTCTAGGTACAAGGTTGTATTATTGTATTGCAGCTCAGAAGATGA
>BQKZ01000221.1:214426-226733 GCA_036244855.1 Temnopleurus reevesii | reverse complement strand
CTCATGGGAAATTACTTGGACCCGCTGTTTTTCACATTCTAATTTCTATCCCCATACATTTTCTGGAACAGTTGGCAGGTCTTAAAAGGTTGGGCATATACTCTACAAGCAACTCTTTATGTTTAACCAAGTTAAGAAAGACTTGAGAACGACTGGTATCAATTGCTGTGCATGCAGAATGTTTGATAACATTACAAGTATTCAGCTCATTGTTTGGCAAACGTTTCCCAATTATTTTAAGGGTGTATACATCTGCCTTATAAATTCAGTGGTTTGTGTTTCACTTCGCTACATCGATCAGGCTTTCTTAACATGATAATATATTTCTCGGAATCATTAGATCGCCTTGCGAATGGTAATATGTTACCAATTGTCAAGCAAACGCTTCCCATTTGTTTTAAGGGTGTATACATCTATATGATAAATTCAGTGGTTTGTGTTTCACTTCGCTACATCGATCAGGCTTTCTTAACATGATAATATATTTCTTGGAATCATTAGATCGCCTTGCGAATGGTGATATGTTACCCATTGTTAGGCAAACGTTTCCCAATTATTTTAAGGGTGTGTACATCTGTCTGATAAATTCAGCGGTTTGTGTTCCACTTCGGTACATCGATCAGGCTTTCTTAACATGATAGTGGATTTCTTGAAATCGTTAGACCGTTTTCTGAAAGATAATATGAGAGGACCTGCGTGAGGAACTAGTATTGCTTGCAGATGTACATTAACATTAGAAAGGTTTGTTCCCCTCATATCGGTCCAATAGCGCCTAAGGCATTCATGGCAGAAGTGATTTATAGCAAATTCAGCCAAATCTCTTCCCCAAATTATTTGAAACTCTGTGTTGCTATCCATTTTCACAAAAGGTACTAAACGTTAGTTTGAATATTATTTTAGATGTAAAATCATGATTGCAAACTGTGTATGATGTTGCCAAATTAAGGACTTATGACAATACTAAATCTATATCTTTATTAGGTTAGTCCATTCACACATGTCATGTTGGCGTATTCTCTTTTTACAAATTAATATGGCGTGTTCTCCATTCACTCATATTGTGCATTCTCTGTTCACTACCTATTAGGTTAACAGAGAAGTATCTACTTCAATTTAGTAAACGATAAAACTAATTAATGATCAATAAATAAATAAATCTACTTTTACTAGGTCTATATAAGATCACAAATTTGGCGTTTTCTTCTATAAATATTAAAAAAAATTGGGCGTTTTCTTTGTATACTCATAATTTAATGTTTTCTTGTCACCAGTACAGCGTTTTTTATTCACACAGATTGTACATTATCTGCTCACTTACTATAAATGGTTGAACTAGTTAGTTTACTAACTTTATATCTTCATTAGCTCTATATCTTCATTAGATCATCAAATGTGGCGTTTTCTCTGTACACTCATGCAGTGTTTATTTTTTCTGCTCACCCATTGGGTGTTCCTTTTATTCACCAAAATTTTGCATTTTCTGTTCACCTAAATGTTCCGTGCACTAAGTCTATATCTTCATCAGATCATCAATTTTGCGTTTTCTCTGTACACTCGTGTATTATGTTCACCCATATGGCATTTTCTTTATTCACCCGATTCGCGTATTCTGTTTGCATCTTAAATGGTTGAACTATAGTTACACTATAGTTATTTGTACTAAGTCTATATCTTCATATAAGAATAACAATTTTTCATTTTCTCTGTACACTCACGTATTCCCTTCACCCATACGGCATTATCTTTATTCACACAAATTGGGCATAGTCTGTAGACATTATGTTTTAACTAGTTACTTTCGCACGGTCTATATCTTTAATAGATTATTTATTTCGTGTATCCTATGTACACTCATCTAGTGGTTTTTTTTCTCCTATATTCACCCATACGGCATTTTCTTTATTCACTCGAATCGTGCATTCTGTTTGCACCTTAAAATGGTTGAAGTATACTATAGTTTCTTGTACTAAGTCTATATCTTCATAAGATTATAAATTTTTCATTTTCTCTGTACACTCACGTATTCCCTTCACCCATACGGCATTTTCTTTGCTCACACAAATTGGGAATTGTCTGTACACATTATGTTTGAACAAGTTACTTTCGCTAGGTCTTATCTTATCTTGGCCATTTCGTTGTTTATTATTTATTTGGCATTTCGCGTTTTCTCTCTTCACACAAAATGGGCACTGTCTGTTCACCAATATGGTTGAACTGTACTTTCACGAAGTCTATATTTCCATTAGATCGTTTATTTGGCGTTTCCTATGCACACTCGTGTAGTGTTTTTTATCTGTTTAACCATACGGCGTTTTCTTTATTCACTCGAGTTATGCATTTTGTTTGCACTTAAAATGGTTGAACTATACTATAGTTACACTATAGTTACTTGTACTAAGTCTATGTCTTCATTAGATTATCAATTTTGCGTTTTCTCTGTACACTCATGTATTATGTTCACACATACGGCATTTTCTTTATTCACACAAATTGGGCATTGTCTGTTCACCAATATGATTGAAATGTAGTTACTTCCACGAACTCTATATCTTCATTAGATAAACCATTTGGGGTTTTTCTATCTTCACTCATATAAAGGTTTGTTCCCTGTTTAGCCATACGGAGTAATCTTTATTCACACAAATTGTGCGTTGTCTGTTCAACAGTAGGTTGAATTAGCTACTTTCACTCACTCTATATCTTCATTAGATTAACCCTTTGGTGTTTTCTCCGTTCATTTTTTTAGCATTTTGCGCTGTCCTTATTCACACAAAATGTGCATTGTCTGTTATGTTCTACAAGAGATTAATCATTTTGACGGGTTTCTTTTCTGTTCATTCGCTGGAATTTTCTTTGTTGAGCCAAATGATTTCTCATTTCATCTATTTTTGCTATTTCTCTATTCACTCCCTGTTCACCTACGTGACCTGTATCCAATCTACGTGACGTTGTCCAAGCCCGTGATATTGTCAAGTCACCTGACATTTACTTGTATTGTTGTAACCCAAGCACATTCCATATATAAAGTGGTAATAATTCTACATCGTCATTAGATTGGTCATTTGGCATTTTCTTTGTATACAGTGTTTTTTTCTGTTCACCCATTTTGGCGGGTTTTTTTTATTCACCTAAATTTTATGAGGCGTTTATTAGGTTTATATCCGTTTTGTAGAGTTTTATGTATAAAGCCATATTTGCTTCAAGTCACAAGTCGGATTTTTAAAATTCATGTATGGGGTTCTCTCCTACCTCTTGAAAATGTTCTTTAAGTCCCGTCAATACTTAAACGGATAATGTCTGGTACACGATAACAAGAGTAAATGAATATTTACATAATGATACAGAAACGATAGGATGGAAAGGAACGAATGATTCTTCCAGAAAGTGTGTCATTACACAATAGTTGTGCTTATAAAAAATAAAGGTTTCCTTTTAATTTTTCACCTTGAATGAACGAACGTTCAAGAAAACATGCAGTATATGAATTCAAGTCTGTTAGCCCACAAAAGTCTCCTGGTGTATGATAAACAATTCAGAATTACTTCCAAACATTTCCGTTGTCGATTAAACGTAGATATGGGAACTCGAATTTATCTTTAACCTTACAATCCTGTAGCCTCTAGAGGTCGTCCTAGGGTAGTTGCAACATGACACGGTGGTTATTCCCCAGTGTCATTGGTGTTGTTATCTATGCAGTGATGATGAACTTTATCTTATTATGTCTATTTTAAACCCATCTATAAACATGTTGGAGGTCAGGGGAAACTAGTGTATGGTAGTTGAAGATAGCACGATTTAATAGCATTAGTTGCGTGAATTGGTCTTTGGGTAAAATGACTCTTCATTTTCTTTCGACATCTACGTGTATTGTCATCTGCCACTGTCCACATTCCTGTTAACATTTTATNTGAATTGGTCTTTGCTTAGGATGGCTATTGTGTTTTAGTCGACATATATTTTCATTTTCTATGATGCCTATTTCTACCTTTTTAAAATTCTATTTTTGTTCACCCTTCCACGCACGCGAACATATAAGTACACGCACTCACACAATCACAAATTTACTCAAAAACACACGTCATGGAAGTCGGTGCCTTCGAATAAACATGTATGATAGAGTACTTTATGTGTTTGGCTTTTGAATTGATCCATAGTAATAAGAAATTCTAAGTGATATGAAATTGGGAGTACATTATTTATTGAATGTTTATCCACTGACCTAATAAAAACAAACACATTAAATATTGAAAACCTTGTGAGTATTTTGAAAGAAATAACATCCAAATATGAAATATGGCTGATATTACCTGTATATATATTTTTCTTGTTCATATCTCTTCCCGTCAAATATTTGGTCCATAATCTTCTTTTCTTTTCTCATTTCCTTTAATAAAGCCGACTCCGCAACTTTCCGCGTGTATCATATTATATTGACATAGCGATGTAGCGATGCAGAATTGATCGATTTTCAATTGGATATTGTGTTGGTGGAGAGAGAAATATCAGCTGGAATAAGACCGAAGAAAAATTATGATGGTATCAGTTTGGTATCTATGCAGGTTTTTCTATCGAGCGCCTATGATTTTTATTTCCTCCGCATGCAAGCGGAATATTATATTAGAGTGAGATGAAGGATGATGTTGGGGATGAGGGATGGAGGATAAGAAAAAATGCAGAGTAGAGATAAGAATTATGAAAAGGAGAGGAGAGTGGGTGTTCATGTTTGTATGGATGTTGAAGTTTGTGTGATTAGAATGAAGAGATTATGCTCAGAATTACAGGAAGTACATGAGGAGATCTGAATCTGAATTTTATAGAGTATATCACTGGAAATTTTGAATGGAATTTTGAAGAAGGTAAATAGATGGATGGTATAAAGGAATGTAGGGCTTGGAGACAGGAACATTGAGGTAAGTGGGCGTGTGGATAGTTAACTAAGATGGAAAAAACTATATAGGAAGATGTATCATCATGCGCTTACACTTGCAATGGATATTGTATTCATTGCGAATTCAATGACATTTTACGACAAAATTCGCAATGTTTGATGTGACATTTCTATTGAAATGCGAACATCTTTTCAAAAGTAGTAAATTTAATGATATCCCCCAAATTATCACTTAAATTTTCAGTCACTCTGCCGACGTTCCTAAAAGAGCGCCCCCTCTGTCCAGAAAACGAACACGACGACACGCTTCCTTTTGCTCCCTCCCTGAAACGTTTTCATTGATGTATTGTTTGTTGGAATTTATGTTGACGGTACTGATCTCTTACGGCGATGATACTTCCAATAAAATGAAAGGAATACCCTCATTTTGTCGTTTTTTTATCTGTTTATAAATATACATTCTTATTAAGCCACCTTTTTAGCCTATTGGGCAATTTTGTCGTGTTTCTTGTCTTTTGATCAGGGGTTTTGATAAAGTTTGGCATCTCGGTTTTCACAATTCTTCATGGAAGCCCGACACAAACGAGGTACCGGTGTTGTTGCGACCTGTAATCTCAAATATGATATTAAACCTTATATTGTGGTAAGATGGAAATATAACACTGGTCAACAAAATTTTACTTTTTAAAAAGTTGTCTGCAATTTTTTAGCTGATTTAGGGTGAATCTGATGCGCTGAATCAAAAAATCACATCGGTTTTGTCCAATCAGGTCAAGTTTTCGAGCTATCCCCACATGTTTTTTTTCTTACGTTTTGTTCACATGTACACATGTGTAGATCCCTTTTGGAAGGTGTTGATGGAATAAAATGACATGGCAGATGAATATTTTGGTTCGAAATGATTATACTGATAGGAAGAAATATTAAAGTCATAAAATAATGGGTAATTTTGCTGAAAATGGCTCAGTTTGAAGCCATGAAACCTCAAAATCCTCTAAAAATTCGGATGAGGATTTCATATGGTTATTTTTTCAAAATTAAAGGGTAAGACCAGCCAAAATATTTATTTATCAACAGCAGAACATAAATGTAGTAAAAAAAGACCCAAAAAGTTTAAGGAAAATTTGAGAGTTAAAGAGAAAATGCAGAATTTTTAATAATATAAAAAGTGATGAAAATAATGCCAAAATCACTATACAAATATCCATATTTGGTGACACTGGTGATAAGATAATGGCTCTTTCACCATTTATGGATGAGAATAAATACCTGTAATTAAAAAAAAACTCAGAATGTTCAGATTTTTAAAGAAATTTAACAAACATTTTAATATTTCCATTTTTATGAAACTGAATAATATTTCATGTACTAAAACAATTGAATTTCATAAGATTTTATCATTTCAATTAATAGATTGTCATAAATATAAATATATATATTTACAATTTTCTTATATAGACATGATAACATGGTACATCTGGTAATAAAAGGTGTCACGGAAGTTGCCAATTGGTCTATAATGGTGTTTATTATTTTCATCATTTTTTAAATTAAAAATTCATAATTTTCACAAATTCTGTTTGTTTTTCCTCAAACTTTTTTTGTTTTGTTTATCTAATTCATATTCTGAAGTTGAAAAATAAGTATTTTGGCTGGTGTTCCACTTTAGTTTTTGTCCAATAACTTTATACTTTGCCCCATCCAATTTTTTGAGGATTTTAAGGTTTCACAGCTTCAAACTGACGGATTTTCAACATAATTACCAGAAAATATTGGACCTGGATATTCATTGCCTTTAGTATAATCATTTCTAACAAAAATATCAATTTTCCATGACATTTCAGCCCACCAAACCCTTTAAAAGTGCTCCACACATGCATTCAAGTGTACAAACTATAAAAACAACATGTGGGGAGAGCTCGGAAACTTGACCTGATTGAGCAAAACCAATGTGATTTTTGGATTCAGCACCTCAGATTTACCATACATCAGCTGAAAAATCACAGACAACAAATTTGCTGTTGACCAGTGTAACAAGATGGTTAGATGGGAATTTTGACTTATATGTAGGTAAGATGGGAAAATGGTAAGATGGTAAGATGGTGAAATGGGAATGTTGACTGAATGGCGATTCTTAATTGCTCATTTATCATTCTGTGTATCTGGTTCGAGTTGTTTTGCTTAAAAAAATCAGATGAAGAAATAAAGCCGAGCAAAATAAAACAATAACAAAAACAACAGCAAGACTTAATGAATGAAAAAAGAAGGATAATAACCGAAGAAACTCTCCAAAATATCCGAACAAGCAAACAGGCCATATTTTGTTTATACCACTTTCCTTTAGGATCACATAAATCACGTTTAATGTCTTTAATTTTTATTTGCTAAAAAATTATTATTATTCGTTTTTTAAATTTTTTTTCTTGCCTTACAAATTTAAACTTCACCATATGTGAGTTCATTTATACCTACATAATTATGTTTGGATCTATAAATCTTGCGGGTGCAATCAAAACAGCCCTCGTGTGAAGGGGGCTGTATAGAACCCTCATATCTACCTTCTTACCCCATCCCTGATGTCATCGGTGAGAGCATCTCTTTCCATCTTCATTTCGATTGTTTGTAAACATCTCAGCCAAAGCACTCGGACCCTTTTGCTCATCTTCCAAATGCACTCCTCTGTCATACATCATCTCTGTCAAACCTCTTGCCGTTTTGAGTATTATTATTATTACCGCCTGGACATGTTATAATAACTGCATCGCTCTGACCAGGGAACAATTCCCTATCCTCTGACAATAACCAGTAAATGATTATATGTGACATTGAAAATTTCCTACATTACATATAAAAGATACAAATGGAGAGTATTCCCAAAATGACTATGGAGGAAATGAAAATGAGAATTAAAAAAGAGGGAGAAATAATAGGCAGGTATACTTATATGTTCAAATTTATGTAAGTTTCTTGCCAATAAACGTAGTATTCTTTTAACCGGTTGATAACAATCAGACTACAATAATTGGAAATCCAGTTTGCCCACAACACGATATAAACAATTTCCGCAAAATAAAGTGGGTCATAGATAATTATATATCCGTATGCCGTGTATTCAACTGTGCGGACACACCAATCACAACCCGGTTCCGATTTGAATAGCATTACAAAAGAGCATTTAATTGGCGATCGACTTAATATTACGTAAATAGTTTATATAGTGCTATACATTACTTGTTGCGCTGTCGGGGAAGCCTCGGGCAAGGTTTAGAGTTGTCAAGAAAAATTGTCAAGAAAATTTGCATCTATTAGTAAAACCCACTTATTACTTGTATTAGGTTACAAAACACACGCTGTGATATCAGTCATTGATATTGTCCACGTCGTTAAGTCCCGTGTTAGAAAAGCGCATGATGAATATAGTGTCACCTATATGTTCCATAAGTTTTGTTTTGTTTGTTCTTATTTCCTTCTTACTTGTCTTAGTTTGGCGCGTATTCCATTGTCTTAATTTCTATCCGAGAAATCAAATACATCTCGTGTGTTTCCTATCTTTCTATAATTGCATGCAACTGACCTCAGTGGTCAAGTTGGCCAGACAGTTCACCCCTCTAGCAAAGGAAATTGTCAACTTTTGAGGTCACCCTACTCTGCCCCAGCCCTTATTCCATACCATGTCACTTGATGAAATGTTTTGATTGTGTTCAGTTATCCTTCTTCACTTTTCAGTTTCATATCTGTGAAGTATCCATTGATGAAATTAATTCAGTAATTCATTAATTAAAATTAAGCATTGGTTTGTTATTTCATGGTGAAGAATATCATCGGTATTTTCATTCCTAGAGACACTTAAACTCAAGACCGCCATGTAAAAAAATACCCGCCCTTTATCAATGCATAATTCATATGTCTATCATTTCTCTCTCTGTCTCTTTCTCTAACTCTTTCTCTCTCTCTCTCCACACTATTCCCGTCTTGCCCCATCATAACTCTTCCCCTTCCCCTATCATTACCCCCTTCCCTCCCTTCTACCCATATACTTTCACCCCTCTCCGTCTGGTTACTACAATTGTGGAGGCAATGACATCACTTATCATACCCCCTTACCCCCACCATATTGGATTGATGGGTACAACTATTACCCCTACAATCCAACCATTAGCCCCTTCCCTTTCTCCAACCCTTACCCTCTCCACTCTCCATCTGATTTCAACGATTGTTGAGGGGATGACCCCATCGCGTTGGATTAATGGGTACAACTATTACCCCCAGTACAGTACCCCCTTCCCTCACTTCTACACATACTTTCTCCCCTCTCCGTCTGGTGACGACGAATGTGGAGGGGATGACATTCAAGATTCGTTTTATTTCTTTTTTATCCAAACAATAGTGTCCATCAATACATCAAATTTAGAAGTATGGATATGTCATTGAAAGAGATTATGTAAAAAAAAAAAAATGAAATTGGAACCAGCAGAAAGCAGTGCTTGTGAGACGCTGGGTCCTAGAAATGAATATTCAATTAAACATACTCGTAAATAACAAAGTTATCTTAATAAAGAAGAGAAGAAGAGCGGGGAAAGGTAGGAAGGCACTGGGGTAAGGAGGTGGGGCGGGGGAAGGGGTGGCCGTATGATCTATACTCTATGTGAATGATAGTTGTATTTCATTAGAAAAAAGATTAACAACATTGATAGTGATACAATGATAGGAACCTTATCATACCCCTTATCCCCTTCACGTTGAATTGATGGGTACAGCCATTACCCCAGTCAACCTGGCCAACTGGTAACCCCAATGAATAAACATGTCAAACTCGGAAGTACATCTGTTCAACAGCCGCCCCAAGTCGGCCACTCGGCAACAGATGTGACCCTCTCGGGATTAAGACGGCCCCTTTTCTTATTTCGTCACCCAATTTAAAACTACCGTTGTTTATGGGGTCTTTGGTTTCAGGGGGGGGGGGGGGGGAACGGATCACCTCCCCTTATTGTGATCTTACTGCGGTGGTCTCATCAAAGAAATTGAAGAAATTGTCATCGAAGAAAATCGCCAAGTTCGGCTGGGAGCCTGGGATGTTTTAGATTGAGGCCGCAAAGCAAGTCGGCCGCCGACCAACTCATGTAGACCAATCAGGTGCCGCCGGAACTTTGGTACCGCCAAGAGGGTTTTTGAAACGTTCAACCGGTTGTAAAGTAGGCGAGTCGTGCTCTGTCAGTTTACTAATCGGTTGCCGGTCAACCTATGGTCAAATCTCGATCAAACTGCGTAAGCTTCACCAATCGGTCATTTGGCCTTTTTTATAATCATGAAATTGGCTTTTTTTTGTCAAACTTAGTGGTGCATTTGTGTGGGCTTTTTTTTTGTTTGGGGGGATTCGAGGCGAGTGACAAGTGAACATGCGCTGCCAGGGTGCTGATACAAACACGTTCGATTCCTTATCGGTCATAACGGTCGGTCGCGGTCCTCATTTGTCTCCCCTTGTTTACATGGACGTTCTGTTCTTTTTTGTCGGGATACTTCTCAGACTATCGAAAATGATTTGTTCATATGCGTCATATTTTGAAGGCTCGAATAATGGTTACCCAATACTGCCAGAAAACTCTTTTGCCAAAAATAAATCGACGAATCCTCTGTGAATTCCAGTATCTTGATTGTCATGCTTCGCTGTCATTCTCTGTCGATCACTGACCGGTAGTGATATCATTATGATTGTTGCAAAATAGAGGAAGTGATTGTTGCCAATTTGATGTCGCCTTTAGAGGGGTATATTCTACCCCCTTCGACCCTCCACTCCTTCTATTTCCCCATCATCATCTCCTGTCATCTTTGTCAAACCACAAGAAGTTATTTTCAGAGCCCACACCTTATCGATACCACAACAAATCTGCACGAAGCATATTTTCATAATTGATATGGACTTTTCGTTTTCTTTGATATTTCTAATATTTTCACGGACAAAGAAGAGGGGGTATGAAACATTCAGTGCACAATTTATTCTTCTTAATTTTCTCGGGGTTGCCAACCGTTACGAATTGTTTTTATTTTTTCGTCCCATATGTGCTCAGTTTATAGAAAGCGGTACAGTATTTGATTTTTAAGTGACGTACTTGGGGTAAAACTTAGACAAAGGAAATATGCACAGAGACAGACAGACAAGCAGAAAAAGTTAAGTGCACACACATACACACGAACAAACACACACATACTGCCGGTATGCCGCAGACGACGCACACGCACACGCACAAATATATTGTCATACAGAGAAATATTGGGATGTTTTGCATTCCTATTATAGTTTCATTTTATCAAGTCTGCTCTTAAACTGATCAATTTTATGTGGTTATCCTAATTAATAACATTTTACTGACGCACAAAATTTAACTACTCTTCAATTCAAGGTTTAGGCATTTTGGCAGCTGGAAGGCTGAATGGCAATACAACTTACAATGAAAACATGCAAACATGCTAAATTAAATAATTTATGAAAATGCAATCATATTCAAGTACAATATATACGTCACCATTACTTATATTGTCAGATTATTCCCCTCGTTCATTTTGAGCAATAATTTTGTTTAAATCGAGCCATGACAGATTTCCTCCATTATGATCTATTAAATTCGCATCAGTTATTAAGGCTGGATTACTGGCTGCTCGTTAGGAAATATTGAAAGCCGATGGAAATCCCCTCTAATGCTATGCCATGCCCCATCAAAGAATCATTTGAAGATCATTTAAGGAAATTCAGAATTTCATCTATTGGATTATTGATTCGCAAGAATAATAATTGAAATTGACTTTGAATGTGAATATTTTCCACTTGAAAATATATTTAGAAATATCTATACATGATAAATGTGTGTATTGGATTGGAAGGGGATCGTTAAATAACTGCTTTTTACCATTGTCAAAATCGTTCGCGGAGACGTTTCGAAATTAAACCCAACTCACTTTTACACATTTTCTGCCTAGATAATGTCTTGAACAGTATACTTTAATATAAAAAGCTAAGATACATCTAAATCCCATGAATTGTCTATCTGAAATATTGGGCAGACTGATTATGGACCCGTTGAATATAACATTATATTTATATTATATAACGTTTACCGAAATTTGTACTGCCCAATGTCTGTCATTTTGTTCTTTTGTTTATGTTGCAATGTGATATATTTTGTATATATGTATGAATATGACCCTTAAAGGCATTAGTGTTCACCACTGATGAGGCTGCCCTGGGTAAAGTAAACAAATAAATTGAAAAATTGTTTTGGAGATTAATGTTTGTATCAAAGATGACCCGTTATTGAACTTTATAATGATTTAACAATTTTCTCTAAATTTTCAATGCAACAGGATTGGATCACACCTCAGTAATATTTTTTTACCTCTTTCTTACTCCCCTGACCCCCCCCCCCC